>KB667489.1:932691-967855 GCA_000349065.1 Anopheles quadriannulatus | reverse complement strand
GCTTGGGGAAGAAAGTACCACCCGACAAACAGTACACCCCAAACAGTGCAAAGCAGTAGCATCCAAAAAAGCACGAAAACATTATACGCACGTACACACCCACACACGCACAATGAGAAAGAGAGAGAGAGAGAGAGTGTGTGTGACAGGAAGCTGAACCATTTTCGGAAGCTCGTGGCGGTGGCTTCTTTAGTGCCCGAGCCAAACACGATCGGGTCAGTTATCTCTGAGACGTCCGCCGATACGCAGCGCCAACCGCCTACAATTGGCAGCACCCGCTGTCGCTGCGAATGCCAAAAAAGCTATGTGTGCATGTGCTTGTGTGTCGATTCGAGGTTGGTGAAAAGCTTACTGCTGGTGGTAAGGTGTGTGTGTGTGTGTGTGTGTGTATGTTGGTGTGTGCCCTTAGGAGTGAAAGAATAATTAGGCGAAATTCGTTTGCATACCCGTATGGAGTCACACGTGTTTGGGGGATGTAAAATTAGGCAACACGTTCGATGAGCCAGCTAAACATTTTACATAAGAGTGAGTCCGGGGGTGCAATTGAGCGTTGTTTTCTATCCTATGCTGAGTCGCCTTCAAACGGGTCTGTTTGCGTAAGCATAAGCGAGTGGAACACAGAAACACCCTCGTTGGTGATGCGAAGATTCGTACGCTCATCGATAAACAGCTGGCAAGAAAGTTGTCCCCTTCCTTCGTTCCATTCGCCGTCTTTCGCGCGATTCGTTCTGCGAACTGTGAAACAAAAAATGTTTTCCAACACTGGTTCTTTACCCTCGCGTTTGCCGCCTCGTACCGCTGGTGCTAGGGACACGCTCCCAATGTAAACAAGTCTCGGGCTGTCTCATTTCATTTCCAAACCTGAACCGCCCCGGAGCAGTACACCCCGGTGCAGGAAGGGTTGCAGCAGCGAAACGAAGGCACACATACACACTCAAACGACTGTAAACCGTTGGCCGGATTTTTTTGTACTGCTCGTCTTCCGTGTTGTGCGTGGAGAGAGTTTAGAAAGGAATGGAAAAGTTTTGCTGTCAGCGTATAAAGTTCCTGCCCGGGCAGGCCATCGCCTCAGAGTCAGCACTTAGTGCAAGTGGTGTACTTGGTGTATTTACTCACTCTGTGCTGTGTAAATAGATCAAGAGACACACAAACACACACACACACATACACACACCCACATTTCGTTGGACAACAAATAGCGAAAAAATAGCAAGTGTACCAGCCAGTGTGTGTTTTGAGCAACGTTTGTTTCTTCTTGTGCTGCTTGTGCCTGTGTACAAACAAAAGCTTGACGTTCCGTTGCTGTAGATGCTGTCCATTTGCGAGCAGCACTCCATCGCACGCGGGCCAGCTCGAGGCAGGGATCTTTGACACTGATTTATGTCTTTTTGCAACAGCGGTGACAGTAGCAACAGCAGCAGGAGTTGCATTTGTTTCGCCTCCATCACTTTTAATGTGCATTTGATTGCAGTTAATCTTCTTTTATTTCAACTTATTTATGCTATCCACTTGCCATTTGCCTAATAGTCATCTCATTCTCAAACCGTACCATTCGTTACGGCTTCTTTTGCACTGCCTGCCCCCGAATTGGGGTGACACAGTGCAACCCTGCTGCTAATCACACAAACGAGTGTGTTAACGTTTTTCTTTTGCTTTGCTTGCCTCCAACTTTTGTCCGCGTCGGAGCATGTAGCGTGTCTGTTGCAAAGTGAGTGCGTGCGCTTGTTTGTGTGTGTGTGTGTGTGTACGTGCCAAAGTGTGGTAAACAAAGCAAGTCAACCAGCTGTGAATGAGTGAAGCTAATTGATACTTAACGAGGCGATCACGAACGAGTCACGTGAATGAGGTGCCAGTGGCAGGAATACTGCTGCTGAAAACCCGAGAGGGGGAACACAGCTTCCGAAGACGAGTATGTGTGTGTGAGTGTGTGTATGTGGTGGTATATCCGTTGACTCTTGCGCTTAGTTTACGATCCCCGTTTGCGACACCGTTCCCAGCTCGGGCCGATGAAAGGCGAACCGTCGATTGGCTGCGCTTGCACGGCAGGAAATCAGGTATTTTCATTACGCCTTAGAGTGGAGAAGAGGAATGAGTTTATTTCTGTGCGTTGCCTTTTATGCAATATTGTTGAACAATTTCATTGAACATGTGGTGGAAAGACGATTGATTGAAGAACATGCTGCTTTGATGTTGATCGGCTCTATCAACTCTCTATCAACCCAAACAAATTGGGCCTGTTTTAAAACTAATCTAAATTATAATTATCTATTGCAAGGGAGCTAATCCATGTTTCGAATCAGGAATGATAATTTATTTCACCAATTCCAGCCAATGGGATCACTAAAGCACAAAACTTATTCCTTTGCGTATTAAACTTATTCTCAGCCTTGTGAACACTTTTCACATGAAAGCTCATTTATTGTTTTTCATCTCACTACCAAGCTAGTGAACTCATGACAAAAAATGGATTTTTTTTATTAACAGTTTTCAGTTATTATTTGTTCGTTTTACTTTTCACACCCCAATTCATTCATCTCACAATACACCACGAACCCAGGGCCCGACGGAGCTAACATGCGTTTGCCAAATTTGCAACCAAATTCACGGTACGCGTGCCAGTACGTGAGTGTAAGTGCATTATTTTGTTTTCCCGCTTTTACCCACCCACCTCATTCATATTTCAACCGGAGACGACAAAGAGGAAAGCTCCCCCGAACAAAACAAAAAATCCCCTCACGTACCAGCGAAGCGTGAAAATGGTTGCCATGGTGCGATGCGATGAATCTGAACGTTCAATCGAAATGCTCGTCGGTTTGCTGAGGTGACTAAAGAGGGGAGAGATTTGTTGTTTTTTTTTCGTTTTATTTTTCCCTCTTTCTTTGTGCAGCTTGTTCCATCCGTCGTGCAGTCGGCAAAAAATAATAAATGAAATAGATTCACACAATCACAATGGCGGTGAAAATTGGTTCGCGCTCTTGCCTGCCTGCTCCTTTCTGTGGTGGTGGTGCGGTAAGGACAGGGTATGATGAAGGAAAATTGGAAAGAAATGGCCTTATAATGATACGGTACGCGGAATTGCTCCGGGGGGATGCGGCTTCATCCGACCCCAGTATGAGCGGCTGGACCGAGGGGAAGTTTGGAGGAAAATAATCAAAACGCAGAAAACAAAACCATCACGCCAATGATTTGTCGTGCGCCTGTTTGGGATGTGGATGTACTTCGCGCGCTGTGGCTTCCATAAATTAGGCTTTTCGAACTTTGTTCTTGTTTGGCTGCTTTTTAAAGCGCTCAATGTGCCCTCAGCTAAAGATGCTTTAAATTGCTGCAATATGTATTTCTTCTTTTACATAATATAGGAGACTCGCAATACAATAACACTTGAAAGTACCTTCAAAATCTTAAACGCTGGAAATTGCAGCAAAAATCAGCACAATTATGCAGTAAACACTGGCATTGCATGGTTTTCCAGGAGTTTTTATAATTGTGGAACAGTTTATTAGCTCTTACTTGCGTGAAACGAACCTAATGTAATGGGAATTGGACTCTATAGCACTCTTGTTGGGTAAATCCTATAGGAATTTCCAAGGAGCTTGTCCAAAAAGGGTGACACAGAGTCCAATTTCCCTCATATGAAATTCACTTCCTATCAGAAAGAGTCAAGTAAGTGTCCCACAACTATGAGAACCCCACGAAAACCCTGTATAAGAGCACGTCGCTTTAAAAAAATATTGCCTTGCACGAAATAACTCGTCCGTCGCCCAGCCCAGCTTAAGCTAATGGGCCTGTTGACGTGCCGCAATGGCAAAGCACACGGGATGTGTCTTCAATCATTAGCGAAGCATTCCCAACCCACTAGATGTCACACATGCCAGCATGTTTACGTCACAAAGTGCGGCCCGCAAAAGCCTTCAGCAGGCAAACACGGCCCACCGAATGTGAGAGAATGCAAGAATGGAATTGTCATGACACGCGTAGTATCGAGACGCGATCGACTGGCTTGAAATCTCATCCATCATCATCATCATCGTCGTGCCTTCCGTGTAGTGTGTCATTATGCTCGTCACCTTACCCACACGAGATAGCGATGGCGTGTTCGCCTCCCCCTGAACTGAAGGAACGTTTTCGCGAGCTTGCCCACAAACACTAACCCCGAAAATGGCAAGCGAGCCTGGGAAAATCCCACTACACTACAACCCTGCCATAATCGTGCCCGTATTCGTGCACTGCTTGACCAGGCAGGGAACACGCGGTACCAGGGACAAGGGACACGGCACGGCACGGCCTCATCGCAGTTCAATTGAGGTCAGCAAGATAACACGCGGCTTTAGCGGCTATCGGCTATGGCTAATGGTGTCGGTAGCAGGAGAACAACCTCAAGCACCAAGCCAAGCACGGACGGCCTGTGCCGGGCGAACATCGAACGAAGACATCGCTGCCGCTTGTCAATTCGGGCTTGTTTGAATAATGGGCCGCATTATAACGAGCTCCAAGAAGCTACCCATCGCCCCCCCCCCCGACTCCCCTCTCCCTCTTTCACCGGACACCCGGGCAGGGGGAAACAATCTCGAGAAGCATCCCTCCAAGCAGCCTTTGGATGTATCGAATGGATGATCCCGCTGCTCACGTGCTATCGGAGCAAAACACGACCCAACATTTCCCGATTGCCGCCACTCCAGCCATCCACGGCCACCGGGCCAAACGGGCTAATGTTAAGCTGATAATGATGTGTTGTGCAGTAGGCGATGGATGGATGGAGGATGCGAACAAATGCGGCTCCTTGGTTCTGTGCTAATGTGGCTGTTTGTATGTTTTCCTTCGTTGCCTTATCGTATTATCCGCTCCGGCGGCCGGTACGCTTACTCCGTCCCGTGCAAAACGAGGAAGGCTATCGAATGTTTGCAGAATCGTTGTGCAAGTAGAGATAGAGAAATAGTAAGTCATTGAAATAAAAATTTATTTAATTATGTTCAATGTGCGTGCGAGGGATATTGATGAGTTATCCTTGGGTCGGGTTGGAAAACTGGCTTCCAGAGAACTTTGGACAACTGTCATTAGCACCATACCATCATTCAACCGAGGCTGCAGCAGTCAATCAGCTTTGATTGTTTGTAAAAATAACGTACTATCTGGTCATATGAGCTGTTTCTCTAAGTAGTAAATCTGTTTCTACATTTAGCTAATGTTTTGTATTGGGCTGCTCCGGCCCAACGCCAAACCTCGCTTGATCGCTCGATCACGGGTGTGAATGGGAGTGTTTTTCCGTGTCATCGTTGATTTCTTGCCGCTGCAAGGCCGATGCCATTTAGAATGTCCATTTATCTTCCGGCTGGCGTACCAGATAGAAAAGCCAGCACAAAAAAGGCCAACAAATAAAGGCTAATGGAGTGTTGGTGGAAATCGTACAACACCTTCACACACACACACACACAAACATCGCTTGCTAATGGGTGCAAAAAGGGGGTGGGGGGGGTGGGGGAAGGGAATAGTTATAAATCTCTAAACGTTTCCGGATTAAGCCTATCGGGCAATTGATTGGAAATAGAGCAAAAGCTATGGATTTGCTAATTGTTTCCGCTTCACGCGTTACACCGAAATGGAGCGCCAGTTTTGTTTATTGTGTGGGGGTGTGTGTGTGTTCGTTGGACTAGGCTCAGCGTATCAATCTTTTCCGTTTCGGGGAAAAAGGCAATATATTTGGCTCGAGCTTTGATTTACCTTTGCGCCTTAGAAAGAATGGTTTATTTGTGGGAAAAGGAGTAATTTTGGTAGTGTTTTGTTTCCTGATTTGTAGAGCAAATTGAGTAAACTCGTAAGCATGTGTAATAGCGAATCTGAATGTTATACTGATAAAGAAACTCGCTCCTATTTTTTTTATTCACAAACTCCACCACATGGGCAGCAATTGCGTTCCGAAGATTATCCCCCAACTATAAGCGGTGTAAATTGTTTGGCAAAAAATAAATCACCCAACAAAACCCAAACCCACCATTTCCACTACACCCTGTTCTACCCATGCCTCCATTTTGTTCATTCAATATTCCTACCGAAAACGGAAGGCTAACGGCTGCTGCGTGTCCCTCCCTTTACTCCCCATTTTGATGGTCGATAATATTTTTAGCCAAAAATGGGCGACTGAAAACGATAAAACGATGAAGCGCAATAGATTTAACGGCTCGTTGCTTGGTTTGCTTCGCCCCCCTGCGCTTCGGTTCTGCATGCGCCCATCCCATTCGCCAGCCTCCGCAAGGGCTCCGAACGAAACAGGAGACCCTGAACCAATGCGAAGGGTTATATTGTTTGTTCCCGAGCCGCCAACCCTTCGAAAGTACCACGCGGGTGTGGCCGCAAACGGTGAAAGTGGAAGTTTTATAATACCCGTGAAATTGGAAATTGTTCAATGAATTAGAAGAAAGATTAAAATGTGAGCCTCGCCTCGATACTTTCGCGTGCGCGCGCTGCGCTTCATCGTTCGGCTGATTGGCATCCATCACGGGGAGGACGAGTGTGGACGGGGCGGAGGCGGTTGGCAGGGGTTTCATCCAGAGTGCCAAACTGGAGGAGCATTTTTCTTCCCTTTCTTTGCTCTCGCGCTCTCTCTCTCTCTCTCTCTCTCTCTCTCTCTCTCTCTCTCTCTCTCTCTCTCTCTCGCTTCCGCATGGCTCTCCCTTTCATTCTAAGAATCAAATTTTACCCAACCCAACCCGACAGGCATATTTTCCCATTTCCCTCCTCACGCCGAGCACGAAGGCAAGGCACGCGCGCTCTCGCAAGGATAAAGGATATTACTTTCGCTAATACCTCGGCCAAGTCGGTGAATGTTTGACGAAAGTATCCCTTTTTCTAGGTCATGCTTCACACGTACTCAGGGTTCTTGCCGTGCTCGGGTAGACGGGCGTCGCGCGCAATCCAACAGGCGTGGTTGATCGATTTTTAAAAATCGAATCTTACACCACCGTTGGATGGGAAAGTAAAGTTCTTGCGATTGGTTCGTGTGCTGAATTGCTTATTCGGTACGGTGGGTGAAGCGGTGGAGTGAGAGAGAAAAAGGAAAGAAATTGCTGAACATAATACGTACGAGAGAAAAATTCATAACAGGCTCATACAAACACGCATACCACACATGCAACCGTCGTAGCCTGCTCGACTGAAAATGTAGCGCGTATTTGCTGTATCGTTGATTGTTTCTTTTTGTTTACCGATGCCTCTTTGCCAGTTTCAAGCGAGTTTGAATAAAGCTGTCCCTTTCATCTTCTGTAAAATGAAATTAAAATTAAGCTTTTGAATTTATGATACACACACATTATGAAAATTGTAGGCAATTCTTTAAATTTATTTAATCATACTCGTTTTTTTGGCACAATCTTTCGATTTTAAATACCATTTAAAGCAACAAAATGTTTTTAAAATAAAATATTTGAAGTTAAATTTTACAATCAAAACGCTTTATTCAGCAAATTCCATAAAAAAACCATAATTTTTAGTTTTTAACTACTCACAATTCTATCAAACAACCAACTACGTGCTCCTTCCGGGAAAACCCTGCAGTGAAAAAAGATGGTTCTCTTCCCGATTCGATCAACAGAACATCCAACGGTTGAACGGTAGCATAGTGCAAAGAAAAAAAGAAACCCATTTCCTGCCCCAGCGTGATGCGGAAGTGGCGGTCGATGATTCGATCAGGGGTACCATAGACAAAGCGACGGGCAAAACGAACGAAAGTGAAAGGCGTCCAATGAGTGGCACAAGAAAGAAGAAGAAAAAACAAACACTCACACACACATACACACACAACCAAAGAAACCGCGATTGAAAACGTGTCCAAAAGTAGGCCCGGCTGTCGTGCAGAGGCTTGCAGTAGGTGTGGGTATGTGTGAGCGATTGTTTACGATTTCTTATCCAGATTCTATCGTGCCCCGTACGAGGATGTGTTCGAGGGTTCGATATTTTTATCCCGCCTACCTCTCCGTACCTTCTTAGCGACACATGTTTACTGCCACTGTCACGTACGTCATCGGAATCAGTGGTTTAAAGAAGAAAAAAGGGGGACTCCATGCACACACGCACACTAGATCCGGTCGTCTTTGTAAGGTGGTGGGTCTACCGGATCTAGTCCCTCGACAGGTCTTTATGTCTGTAGGTTTACGCTTTTATCGATCATTGCCACGTGCCAGCGTGCGGTTTTTGTAACCATTTACTAGCATTTTTTTGTTTGCTGTTACTATGATGCCTTCTGGGGGTGTGTGTGTGTTGTTGGAGGAAAAAAACTGATTTACAGTTATGCAAGCATATCGATTTGACAGAGACCGCAAGCTGCGCCAGTAAAAATCTATCCCATACTACGAGTGAGTCATACGAGGAGACATCGAAACCTGCGAGATACATTACATCATCCATCTGGGACACGTCTGAGACACGATGTATTCCAGTTTTCTTTTCAAAGCCCCCTCCCTATTTAACTAAACGTCTAGTGTGGTTGATTGCACATTGCTTGTGACATTGTTTCAATCTGTTCCGCTGTTGGCTCCATACGGTTGCTCGCTGTTTTGTGCGTTAAATAGTTGTGTAAAACCACAAACAAATGGCTACGGAAAATGGAGAGAAAAAAAGTCCCCGTGCCAGCTGTACGGACAGCATTGCCGAGCACTGGTTCCGTTTCAATCTTGTCGCACGGCTTTCAAACAAGCTACCAGGCACAAATTTACGACTGCAACCGCTGTTGGCGGCCGAACAGCGAGCAACAAACGACCAATAAATAATTTCTTCCCCAAAACCTCACACTTTGCTCGGCTGCGGGGTTTCATTTCACTTCGTTTCTGTCTGTCTGTCTGTGTGCTGGTGGTGGTGCCATGAGACAGATCCAACCAAACGTGTCGTCGTAAACCTAACCTAACAAAACATGCAGATATTACTTCAGCACAGCACAGTGGCATAACAAATACCAACACGTCATGCTTTGTTCTCTGTCAAACAAACTCTTATAACTCCCTCAAGAGGGGGCGATACGCGAAGGAATGGAAAACTTTCCCCTCATCGTCTGTTCATAAACTATGGCGAACCACCATGCACCATTTCTCAACCCGTGCGCAAATTGACCGCGTTTAGGGGTCTCGTGAGACAGCGCTCCGATCGGTTCATTTGCCATTTGTTTTCCAATTTTTCATGCGCCCCCCCTAGTGGGCCGCAGTCGAAAGTTTTCGCTCTCTCAATCAATAAAATCAAAACAACACCAGAGATCGCTACCCAGCGGAGTGGGGCAGGTGAGGAGGAGGAGGCGGTGAAATCGAAACAACACATCCCCACCCACCCAAACGTATCCCATTTTGCAGCAGTCCAGACAGGACTCCATATGCTTGCTACACGAAGATGAGATCATAAATCAAATTTCGCTCGAGGTATACGCGGTGCGCGATTTTCCAACCGCTTCCGTTGCTGCTCCGTTCAGTCAAGCAGGAATTGAATAAAAATCCGACAAACAAGCCACTTTTCCTCCCAAACAGAGTGTGTGTGTGTGTGTGAGTGAGAGTTGAGGGTTCACGGGGGGTACTGAGAGGGTTTCCTTAGTTTCGCCAAACGGAGCGTAACGAGCATCCTTCCCGCACCAACGAACCTTCGTACGTAATTGGCTTGTAGACGGTAAAGGGTCTGCTTAAATGCGCAACGACGTGTTCGTACGTGTGTGTGTATGTGTGTGTTAGAAAGTATGTGTGAATATGTTCTTTGTTAAACACACATAAACATAAATACAATGCCTTCGTCACGCCACATGTCTTTCCGTAAAATATGTGAGGCAACATAACGGGAGCTGGAAAAGGAGAAGCAGAAACACACACACACACACACATACACACACACACAGAAAGCTAAATACAACCAAAGCAACTGGCGGAAGAGAAGATTAGGTCCCCAACCCCCCACCCATTGAGGGAGCATTTTATTTTCCTCTTTTTTTTTGCTGTTATTGTTGTGCTGTGAGAACGGAAAAGACATGAGAAGTTGTGATTTAATAACTGCTCCTCTTCCCAGCCCGTCCAAGCTGCTTGACCTAGTGCATGACTTTACATTTCTTCGGCGCCAGAATGGGATTCCTTTCGGAGAATGCTCTCCTTCCCCCACGGCCAACTAGCAACGAGGAAACGCCCCCGTTCACCCCTTTCCACAAGCGACCCGTGGATCTATTTGTTCCGCGTTCGGTATTGATGTAGCCAGAAAGCCAGTTTCCTCTCCTCCGGGCCATGTGGTCCATGTGTGTGTCTGTGTGTGTGTGTGTGTGTGTGTGTGTGTGTGGGGGGGGGGAAGTGTGTGGGTTGGTAGAAAGGTTGCATCATGTTTGGGGCGCGTGTGTGATAGTTGATAAATAAATATATTATCCTACACATGGTTGGATACTGCCCCGTCATCGTTGCGTGAATTGATTTATCGCGATAGAGTGGAATGGGGCTGGGCTTGAGGAGGATGAAAAGGAGGAGGAATGACATGGCAAAGGAACACAAGGTTTCGAAAGAGCAGGACGCCATTTGGGCTTTGATAGTGCTTGTTCAATAGTGATCGAATCGAATGTTGATACGCGGTACCATTGTTGGCTAATCTTGGTTGGTTGGTGGGTTTATTTTGGTAAAGTGTTTACAGCAGGATAATTGTATTGTTATGAAAGGATAATTTCTGCATGCCGTGATGGTTTAATGTATGTTCGAAAGTGTAAGAATCGTTTAACCTCATTGTATCCTCTTTGTGTTGAAATAATCTATCTTGCGGTGTGAAACAAGGCATATTGTGTAGGGGAGCTTAACTTTTCTGCTTCAAACATTGAATAATGATTTATACAATAAATATAGTTTATTAAATTTAGTAAAACACAATTAAGTTGCAGTATCAATGTGCTACCCAAAAGCGTTTATAGTTGAACACCTTTCCTCATATCAATGTTAGACCATTGAAACTATTTAGTATTATGTATGAAAACAACGTTGAATTGAACGCGACTGCTCTGCCCGACTATTTTAATTATTAACACGCTTTGAAATGGGGGGAGGGAGAGGGGGAGGGGAGAAAATCTAAAGCAAAACTGCTATGAAATAACAATGGCTCAAAGCACAACTAAAAACCCACCAAACGCCCATTTTATGCAGCATTTCAATTATGATTTCGTAATCATTACTCCCCGATGCGAAACCAAATCCGATGCGATGATAATTACATACCCCCTTCTGTACACCCACACACCTGGCACTCATACCCACTCATCTGTGTTCTGCGTGTTGGGAGTTAAAATCCCAATAAATACTTCACCAAACCAAACCAAACGCACCCTCCCCCGGAGACGACTCACACTCATCCCTCCTGACAATTTGGGAGCGGTTTAAATACCAACCAACTGGTGCATGGGAAACTTTACCCATCGTGGTGCCATACGTTTCCGCCCGGAGTAAGCGTGCTTCATGTTTGATGAAGTAATGTGATTATTGTATACTTGCCCCATCACCGGCCGACCCTTCGGAGTGGTTCCGAAGCTATCATCCCCCACTGGCACGCAACATGCTACCACCATACGCTACGCCTCCCGTTGTGTGTTTGTAATTCGGCGTAATGATACGTATTTACCTCAACCTAGCCTGTAAAAACGTTTTGTTACGGCTACCCCCAATCCCTCCACAGACGATACTATCCCGGTGTGGTACGGGGTGGAGGGGGGGGGGTGGTAAAACTGTTGGGGTCATACATCAAAAATGTTCTCCCAAACCTTCCAACTCGCACGGTTCCGCCCGTTCCGAATGGCTTCAACCATCGCCGTCTGCAAGGCGCTGATGTAATTGGTCATGTTTCCAATTCCCTTGACAAATGGGGCCATGTTTACAGTGCGAACGTAGGCGAGAGGGTGGTCTGGGGGGGAAGTGCACAACCTCCCTCGGTGTAATATATGGTATGCTCTAGCTTTTCCAAAACTTATCCCAGCTGGGATACGTTGCACAGTTTTAGGTTGCGGCGGTTGACAACTTCCAATTTCAGCTCGTGGCACACAGTCAGTCAGTCAGTCTCCCGCTGACCAGCGCCCCTCCGCCTTCGGTGCGGAAAGGCTAACGGAAAGGGAGTTCGATATCGGTTCGGAACCTGATTAAATATTGATTCGGAAATTGGTCACCATATCATACGCTGCCCGGGTGGAAAACGATACGCTTCTGCGATATGTGGTATACGCCTTGATGGGCTGGTGAGTAGGAGGGCCAGCAGGAGTGGACAGTCTGATGAAGGTGTGCGACACAGTTGAAGGTGGACGAGCAACGAAAACGAGGACGAGCGCAAGCGATCCACCCACTGGAAAGAGAGAGAGAGAGAGAGAGAGAGAGAGAATGAAGGGGAAAAAAGCCACGAGAAATGGAATGGAAACTAGCTTATCAACGATGAAACCGGTGACGAGGTTATGAATTTCAATTTCCAAACTTTGTCCTCGTCCACGAAGCCAGCGGCCCGTCGGCAAACGGTGGAAAGGCTCGCTCCATCCTGTGTGTCCGTGTGCTGTTTTGATGATGTTTGAGGTACAAAAAAGCAGCTTCCACCAATAGCTTCCACCCTTGAAGCCTGTGCGTGACCGGAGCCCGGTTCGTTTGTCACGCTATAGTTTTTGAAACACTAGCGCATGGCACCCGGTTTTTTTTTGTACCATGTGCTGGTTCTAGGTGTGTGTTGTATCTATTCCTATTCCGAATTCCAGCGTCCGTTACTACAAAACTGCTTCGTTGATGGAGTATCGGTGACCCTCCCGAGAGAAAGGGAGAGAGAAAGAGAGAGAAGGAATGGTTGACCTGTGGGTTGTGTCCTATACCGCTTCACTGTGCCTATGCTCCATCATCATAATCATCATCATCATCGATTGATTGCTGTGTGTTGTCGAAGAAGGGATATCGGGGCTCGGTATTAGATTCGGAACAAGCCGGAAACAACAACAACAAAAATGATAAAACGCCTGTAGCTTTGTTGCGTTGGTCTGATGGTTGAAAGATAGGGTAATTTGTTTCGATACAGCTGGCAAGTTTTTTTTTCATTTTGGCTGATCGTTTTCATCGAGTACGCGATGTACGAGCCAATCAAGCTGCATCGTTTCAACCAGGGAACGCGAAAGCCAATCAAATTAATTTGCAGTATTTTCTTTCAATGGATCTAGAAGCTATTAAAATATGCCTTAATAGCCTTATTAACAACATGCCTTATTTCTATAACTTGTTTTTGACTTATCAGTTTATACACCCCCAAAAACTGTTGCACCTTTTTTCGATAAACTTAACACGAAAATCACTATTTCGGATATTGAATATAGACAACATTCAGCGGACAAACGCGTAAAGCAATCGCACAAACTCAATCCCACACGCAGCGATAAATTTATCATCATTAGCCTGTTATTGAACTTCCCCTTTTCTATAATGTGCCCTTTTTTCTCTTCCTTTTTTACCCGATTTATTCACCAGGTAAGCTTCGCCGGCTGCACGGAAGCTCGCAACAGTCGCACGAATCAGGTACCGACGCCTCAAATTGCGTACAATTCAATCTCCTGCTATGCCTTCTCCCTTTACCACTGCCATCTATTTTAAGAACCAACTCTTTTCGTTCGCATTTTATCGCGCTTAAGCGCAGTGTCTATTTCACCATTTAAGCAATAGCAGCGCACCGGGCCAGCATTGAACTGCGCTTGCAAACAATACTCACCTGAACTGTCTGCCTGCCTGTCTGGGAGTAGTTAAGTTCCAGTGTCTCGGTGTTATTCTCGGTTCAGCTAATCCCACCGCTTCAATCTCAAATCCCAACCGAACCCCGGCCCGGCCACCGGTGCCATCATCGCGCGTGGATCCATCGGGACTTTGGGACGAACTACCTTGCTAGCTTCGGTCTTCGGATCGACAAATACCCAGTGCAAAGGTCGGTTGGTTCCGATGTTTCGCCAACTGCTGCACAAAGTTTCCCCCCCCCTCCCTGGGGGAAGCTTTTCCCTACTGGGAAAAGCTTTACTCATGATCCTTGTCACATCTCTGGTGCGGGCGTGGTGGCGGACCGATTTGTCGTCCGTAGGGTGCACGTGATGTGTCCCCCGGGGGGCAAGGGAGGAGGTATAATCCCGCCCCACTTGTTCTTTCCCTTGACATCTCACCAAACGTGGGTAGAGGGCGGCTAACTTTTTGAATCTGCAATCGCTGCCTAATTCGTGATCACTCACAAAGCCCCGCGGACTTGCTGTATATTTCTTGCTGCGTGTTGCTATTGCCAATCCACCACCAAAACGGGCACTCAACCAAATAAAATCAACCAGCGAGCACAGACAGTGTGGGGATCATTACTGGTTTGTCCTTCCAATGAATCATCTCAATCTGACCCCACCCAGACCAACGCCGTACCAAGAAGTGGCGAAGCGTAAAGTTAAAGCTCGTTTTGGGGGGGGGGGGGGAGGAAACAGCATCTGGCGCGAGGTGGAAAGCAACTCCGATTCCAAGCTGCAAAGCCCCGGGATTATCGACGAAATCCTATCCGGCTTATTCGTTTGTGTATCTTTGTTGCTACTCGGGAACCATCCAAGGACCAGCTCGTACTGGATATGGATCCATTCCCATTCCAACCTCCAAACGAACGGTCAAACAAGCGTATTCCGAGGGTACTTTTAATCATCCGACTATCGGGTGGATTCTTTCGCTCGGTCGAAAAGCTGCACAGAATACAAATGTGTGTCCTAGGGAGCTTTTGAAGGTGTTTTACAAGCTCCTATCTCCCATGTTAGAAGCAGAATGGGGGTAAAAAATACTTTTAAAAACAATAAATACAGCCTCGAAGCAGTTTACTGGCCGATTCCATCGCATCGCAATAACAATATCGTTCGCGCCCGAAACTTTGGAATGTTTCCTGCGGGAAAGATGTACAACCAACGGCCCCGAACCGAACCGCTTTGACCTCGATTTGCCGTTGATGATGCTGGCGAATGGGCCACCACCACCAACCGTGGAAGGGTCTGTGGCCTGAGGGTGTGTGTGTGTTTTTTTCCACCCCGAATGTAGAATTTTGGGTTTTTGTGTAACCCAAAAGTATGAACCTTAGTTTGGCTATGGCCTGCGGAAAGGAACCCCCGGGGTTCACGAAGGTTTTGGTATCGACACCGACATGTTCGGCTTTGCTGGACATCAGTGCAGTATCCTACGCATCATTTCTTTTTTTTTGGGAACTGGTAACAGTAAGCGGCAACGTTCGGCCTTTCGTGTGTTACAATAGGCCAGTGTGGTCTGGTGAGGTTTCGACCTTCCCGAACGTAACTCCCATAACTCTCCTAGTGACGCTTGCCATCGTCAAATTTCTTGGCTTGGGTTTAATCCCGCGAGAACCACACACCGGACTGGTCAGCTTAGGAAAAGGGTGGAACAAGGAGTGTATGAAAGCGATATGGATGTAGGTGTACGCATGGCACCAAATGTTATTTTGCTTCACACACACTCTCACTTTGGATGGTCAATGGCCTTTGGTTATAAAATCCAACCGTTTTTTCAGCCCTTTTTCTTTGCAAACGCACATCCCCATACTCCCGTCTTAGAATGTGACGGCCCTGTACGGTGATCTCCAGTGGCTGCAGTTGAGTGGTACACTGGTACACTCAACAACGACCGAAAAAAGTCCGTTGATACAGGCACCGCCCAACAGAACCTAAAAATCCGGATAGCGATAATTGGCCCTGCTGCGGTGGGAAATAGCCCAGCCCAGCGGTGCTACCCAATCCTGCCCGATTCCTAGCCCGGAAAGGTGGTAGTTTTACGTTGTCGTTTTGTTGTGTGTGTGCAACCCATGTCTCCGTTGTGGGAAAATGAATCCTCGCGAAGCACAGCAGAGAGCTGCCTTCGGTAAGGTAACAAGCACTAAGCCACAACGGAACGGTGCGAAAAGGAAAATGTACACACACAACCCATGCTACTAAACAACATAACACTGACCACAAATGGGTCGTTTGCGACAGACTAGTGAACCTTGTGGCCGTCTTCTGTAGGGCCAAACTATTCCTATTGCAACGAAATCGGTCCCCCACTTTTTCTCCCCACTGGGCATACAGCTCGGATGATATGAAAACCAAGGAGAGAGGGGGGGGGGGGGTGAAAAGAAGGGTAAAAAAAGAATAACATCCAGATGAAAGTACGGACCGGCACAACCCACCCAGGGATGGGTTGTTTTCGAAACGGATTGACTCCTTTGATAAACAGAGAAAGGGCAAGGGACTGTGTGAAAAAAGGGGTAAGACAAGAGGGAAAGAGGGGAGGCGGGGGGGGGGGTGGAAATGATGCGGAGTAAAACACAGACCTGACAAATGGTACATTCTCTTCATCAAACCGGTCATCTTAGCAGACGGCTGACTTGAGTTTTGATTGCTTTACCCAACCATTTCACCCGCAAGCTCGAATTCTCGGAACCTGTCCGATGCAACCATTTTGTGCTTCGGTGCCGCTTGGAGGAGGTATAATCGTGCGCTTTACCCACTCATACGCTGAACTGTTAGGCGCAGTTCTAGCAGAAAAATATCATTCCTCGATTCTGTTGCTCCCTCCTACCGGTACCACGGTAGTGCTTAAAGTGTACGAATTCATTTTTTGGTTTTACTTTTGAATGCCCTTTTCTTCATTTCCAAGAAGCGATAAATTAATCCTAAAAGGATGAACACTGTTGAAGGTTTGATTGTAGGTTTTGATGTTTGATATGTGTCCGTGTTTCTTTTAATAGCCGTTTTTATGTGTAAGCTTTTAAACTATCGGATTAAGCCGAGCGGAATTATGGTTCGTAAGGATTACCTTTCCTCTGATGGAAGACGCACTTACTGTAAAAGCATCTTTCTCTCTTTCTTCTCATCTATTAAGTGGGCAAAAAATAACGAAGAAATGCTTCGCTTAACCATTTATCTTTTGAATTACTCAAAATAGCTCTGCCACCCTCTCCCTCTAACAAATCCGGTCCAAATTAGTACGAATGGTTATCACTTGCACACCTTGCGTTTGCTGCCTATGCTGTATATCTGGATCGAACATCCTAGCAGATTATTTTATATTCTTCAAATCTTTCCCTCCCTCGCAGCTAGAAGTTGGAAAAGCTAATTTGAGTTGCTGTTATGGCTTGGGAAAAGTCGAAGATTACACACACACACACGTCTGCCCCTGTCACGTTCGTCTGTTTCTGTTGAATGGACCAATCCGAAGCCTGCAATTCTGTGCGGTTTAATATCGACCAACGTATCGAACTGCCGGGAGCAAATTTACCTTTTTTTGTTCCTTTTCCTTGGAATTGCAGTACCAATCGTTTCCTGGGTAGTACCTGTTCTACCCTATACGCTTTGCTGGATGTAAGAAATCGAAGGTTTTAATTTAAGTTTGCCTACGATTCGCACCGATGGCGCCAACAATCAGTGGGTAATGTTGGTTGAGCTTAACCTCCCACTCCCACTACGCCTCCGGTAGAATTCATTCTCGGAATAATTCGCCCCCTTTGTGCTGCAAAACTTTATGCAAATTGGTTTAATTTAAAGCTTCGATTTAAACTTTACTCTGGGGCTATTCTGTTGATTGGGGTTTCTTGCTTCGGCTAGCTCCCCATTCTGAGGTGAGATCTTTATTGTAAAATTTGCATTCTTTTTTTTCTTGCGTTGAAAGTAGTAAGCTCGATTTCTCCGAAAGGTACATAATTGCACCTGAAACTGAGTTAGAAAAATGTTTACGGTAAAATATTTGTTTTTTTTTTTGGAGAACATTTTGAGTAAAGGTTGTGATTATAGATAAATGTTTAGAATTCAATACGATTCACATAACAATCCTGATAACCTACAGTATTAATTTGACTATTTTATGATATGGAGCATTTTAAATGTTTAAGCTACATTTCTATTCCGAAAAATGCTAATATTATCATTTATGTTTCGAATATCACTTTATTTATTTTTCTTCTATGGCTCAACAACCGTTGTCGGTCAAGGCCTGCCTGTACCCACTTGTGGGCTTGGCTTTCAGTGACTAATTGGTTCCCCCCCCCCCCCATAGCAGGATAGTCAGTCCTACGTATGGCGGCACGGTCTATTTGGGGATTGAACCCATGACGAGCATGTTGTTAAGTCGGACGAGTTGAGTTGACGAAATGACTCAATTTATTATATTTTTAAAATAGGCTGAGTTCTTGCCGATTTGTATAAAGACGATACATTTAACTCTATTTTCTGGCCTTTCAAATGAAGGGCAGCGTGCATTCGTTCATTGTAATTTTGAGACTGATGTATGTAATATAATTACTAATGTATGTAATATATTTGCCAATACTGCATTGTAGATGAATTTTTGTGATCTTATTTATAAAATAAACAATTTACCATACGAAGGGAACACTCAGAAAGTCAACTGCCATAAGCTTTGAAAAGGAAAGGTTTAATGTAACGATATAATTATATAACTGCTCTGTGTGTGACGTGCAAAATTAAACAACGTACTATTTTCGGAACCACCAACAAACTCCGCAACCGTGGCACGGACCGCTCAATCGCCCCCTCCTGCAAAAAAACAAACTCACGGCGCAAATTTACAACTATCGCACGTGACGCGATCAGCCCGACAAGATTAATGTCCCACATGTTGGTGACGATTGCCATGGTGCGATTGTGCGCGATGCTGAGCACCAGATGAGTCGGCCATTATAATCGTACCGCACAGCAACCATCGCACAAACGGTACCAGCGCCTACCGCTGCTGCGTTACGACAAGCAACGATATCTACCCCACTTTTCCAACCATCCAACCCATCACCCACCCATACGTTTGGCTGGCATGGGAAGCATCAACTCTCCATTTCAAGTACCGTTCCCTCTCGTAACGCTTGCCGCTACGCGTTGCGCTCAACTTTCGCTTCGAGTATTCATACCGATGCGTATTGTTGGATTGACATCGATCTGTACGTAGCCAGCGGTGGCACTCCTCCGCACTTTAACTATAAACAGAAGAAACCTTATCGATCCTGTCGGTTTTCCACCAGCTCGAGATGGCATTGTGTTGTGAAGGGAAGGAAGGTGGACCTAAAAAAAAGGTAAAGGTGAACGGTTCTACCGGTAAAAGATATTTCATTCAAACGGGCCTCATGCAAAGGGCACAGACCGCGAAGGAAGGCGCACACCCATGATGTACACACAGTAGTAACAGCTGGACGCAAGAGAGCGAGAGAAAGAGGACGAGAAACTTTCACGCACGCACATAACCGTACTTCGAGGACTTGAAGAAGAATGAAGCCGCACATCGGGGAAGCGGACAAGATTTATGTCTCTCGGATGGAATGCCTATCGGTGTGCGCAAACAATAGACCACTCCTTCCCCCCCTCCCTCACGGTGCGACACTTCATCCCAAGGTGATCTTCCATTTGATGAGACGGCTCATCGAAAGTGCGCTGGCCGACTGCTCGACGTAAGAGGAGTGTACACTGGTACAGACCGCCGCCAATATATGCGCCTACTGCCTGTGTCCCAAGGCGGCTGGGGTGTTTGCTATCACCGGTTTCCCGGGCAACGCCGGTTGAAACACTTTGAAAACGAATCATCATCATCATCGACGTGGCACTCGTAGGGAGCCTCATGGTGCGAGGACGAACACTGTACGACGAGTAAAAGCTTTTACTTTGCACAAACGCTCTCCTCAATATTTTTGTATGGCAGTGTACCTGACAGCGCCTAGCCACCGTACTTTGCAGGGTGCTTTCACCACAGGTAACAATTTGTTTTGCTGGTGCATTTGCCCGGAAGCTTGCTTCTTCCGCGTCAGTGTGTCCTTTTGTTGTAACGCTGGTATGATGATGAAGCTTGCGTTTGTGCTTTCTGCTGTGCCTACTATGTGTGTGAGTACGTTTGTTTTATTTTTCTCTCCCACCTATCACCGCAAGCGGTTTGATGAACTCCATCTAGTACCCATCTGGTAGGCTCATGGGTTACGTTACACCAGCCGATCGAAATTCTTCCGAGCTAACGCTCCGCCAAGTAATTCGAAATCGAGCATGTTTGGGTGGTGCCATTTTGTTGTTACTCTTTTGGTTCCATTCTTTCAACCCTCGCTGTAGGAAAAGCAAACTGTCGCGCTACGGGTTTTCTTTGATCGCGTCAACATCCTTTACGTTCTTATCTCACACTCCATGTTTATGTGTGCGCGCGCGTGCCGTGCTGTTTTGATGAATGATATCAATTCCATCGCGTTCACTTGTACCGGGATCAGTGGAACCGACAATCACACCACACCAACTCGGTTCATTCGTTCAAACCGACGCACGTCGATAAGATTAATGATGCTAATTTGCGCCGCGAACATCAAACGTCTTGCTTCGTGCCCAGACAAGCACTCACGCTTCAAGGGTTTGGTTAATCAAATGGAATGGAGGACGGATTGGAGATGCGGGCTCGAGACAGGAGGCTCGAATTAATGCAACCATTCACGGCTGGGGTGTTATAATTAACGATCTGGTAGTGCCGTTGTTTTTTTCCATTAATAATTGCACTACCGCTATGCCTTAGGGCGAGGGGTTTGGTGCGATTGCTCCACCTTAGTAATGAATGCTTCTGTTATAGGGAAAGAAAAAGGTTTCATTCCCAGCGCATCATTTTGTTGCCACACGGCTTACAAGTGCAAGGGAGGTCACAAATTAAATCTATAATTCACCTACCACAAGATCCAATGGGGATTCAATGGTCTCGAGGGCTTTTGGGAGCTTTTCAACTGCACTAAACAAGCAAAACGGTAACTTTATCCATATGAAGTCCGTCGTGATTTGAGCACTACAATACAACAAATACAGCACTGCCGACTCTCTCCAAGGCCACACAGGGGTGCAATTGCAACTGTTCGGGTACGGTTTAAACCCGTTCCCAGGCACAATCCCCAGTGCATACGAGCTCAATAAATAGTTTATGAACGCACGGACATCCTCGTGTGCGGGTAAAAGAGGAAGTGTTTTTGCGTAAATTGGGTTAAATTTATGATATCACTAAACTGCATCACCCAAGTACGAAGTTCCAATTTAGCGTCGGAGCTCTGAACCTCATCTCACCCCCTGGTGGGTTGGCTCGAAACCTTCGACATCAAAACAACCAAACCAAACAAACATCCATTCAGCGAGTACTTTGGGCTTAGTCAATTGTTCCAACACTTTGTTTATAGATATTCCTGTGTAGCGTCCGCAGCAAGCGATCGATACTTGACTAAGTCGACCCGGAAATCGATAATTGATTTGTGTGTGTGTGGGCCCTTTTTCACAATTTTCACATATCGGCAGCAGTAAAAATAAAGCCATACCCAACCCGGAATGGATTTGTTGTATGTTTTTTCTTTACGACCGGAAATAAACTCCATCTGGATGGTGCTCGTTTTAGGTCTCCAATCGTTAATTTAAGAAACCCGGAAAAGCGACACCCATACTAATCCTGCATCAGCCCAGTTTCTATTTGAATCAGCTACGGTTGATTGCTGGAATGCCCTGTTACCCTTTTCATAAACGAGCGAACAGAATCGTGGGTAATGGCGTTCGGTGTCGATGTGTGGTCGATGGGGTTGCCGTGCCTTTTTTTTTTTTTGAATATTCCAAGGACGATTCAAACCCTTCCAAAAGCATCGATCGATGCAGAGGGTTTTGTTTCATTTCCTCCTAAGGTGAGCAAAGCTACAGCGATCAATAGTTTCCGCCCCGAAGGCAATTTCTCCCAACTGTCCTTCCCCCATCAAACACGCTTCGAGTCTATTAGCATATTTTGTCCGGCCCAGGGCACACATCAAACACACACACACATTCACGACACATGTTCGGGATATGGCGGGTAAGCTCGCTGCTGCAAATGGTACTAAAATGATTCGCAATCCCATGCGAAAGGCAAATCATGCTCACGTCGAAGAATGCCCCGGTGGTTGCCTGCAAGAAGCTGAAAAGGAAGGAGCATCCAGCTTTAAGACTTTTTCCCTTGCTGTAACTCTTAGTCCACCCATGCTCGTAAACCTTCGTGTTAAGCAAATCGTCTTGCCATTCCCACCCATCCAGCCCCGATTCGCCGTGCAACACTTTGGCAAAAGGCGCACTATAACGTAACGCCGACCTGTGCCACAACCTGTTCGAGCCATAAAAAAACAACCGTCACCCGTCGATGGTGGAAGGCGAGCAATATCGCCGCGACGCTTTATTGAACCAGCGACCGAGCGGACGGGCACGTTTGCGAGTCCTTCACCGATCCGTTGCCGTAACACGGCAAACAGAACGAAGCAAGAATTCGTTACGAATCATAAAGAAGACCCGCATCCCGCATAAAGCATCCCTCAACGCGTTCGGCTGCGCGTTGTTGAGTGTACAAGGGAAAAAGAAAAGATAACGAAGCCGTCACCTTGCTCGGTGTATCGCGGTGTATTTGCCTCGCGTTGTAACACGCTTCACGTCAATCCGCGTCGTGCTACTCGAACAAACTGGTCTCCGACTGCCGAACGCAGCCAATGGAGCCGCCTGGTTACTTGTGTACGGCTGGTGGCTGCGTACGGGATAAAGTTACGCCAAGAGCACGGGAATGTATGGCATCTTTTTTTTTCGTAGCAAAATACAGTAGATACTTCTCAGGAGCAGTGAGAACGGGTAAAAATAGCCAGCAAAAAATACTCCATTAAAGAAGATATGTTCTACCGTTGAAATTCCACGATATCTCTATCCCTGCCCGCAGCCGTACAACAAACGGGTCAAACGACTAACTCAAAATCCCAACACGAAACGTTGTCGACTGGGACGCCCTACGGCAATTGCTACTGCTCTTTCATCTTTCATTCCTCACACAAACATTCACTCTTCCTGACACACACACACGCAACCACATTTTCCAAACGATGAAGGCAACCGTGTGCAGTGTGTCCTTTCCCATCGACGGATCACAGTAATGCAATCAAAAAATGTAAAATTGAATTTCAAACTCGTTGCAACTGGCAACCGTCCCCCAGCAGGCATCGTTGCTGTTGTTCGGCAAACAGAAATACCGATCGAAACTGATCCCCATCGTACACCGGGCACGAGTCAGCCTTCCGGCGTTAGAGTTCAATTCGAGTTTCACCCCGCATGTACATCCGCTTTGGCCTCGAACATTTGGCCTCAGGCGATCGCTCTACATTTCCCTTCTTTCTTTCTTTTCGTTCCATCCTTTAGCCCGAAACATTCTTCATTCCGGGATTATATTGCTTCCTTGATGTTTGTGCTACAATTTGACATCGAGCAGCACCGTGCCAGGGTATGGTGTGATGTGCCGAGTTTCATTTTATTATTTCGTTCCGATTGCGTGAAAGTGAACCTTGCTGTCCTACCCCGTACGGGACATATAAAACGGCTTACATTTGGGGATGGAGAAGAGAGCAAAACGAATATATAAAGAAAGAATCCCTTCGGCTCAAGACGCTCACACGGCGCACTTGTTGCATGGTCGCCGATTTAAAGAGACGTTTTTCTAGATGGAGGATTAATGCCTTTGCCTGATGCCTTCGCTGTGTATGTGTTTGTGTTTATGTGTCGTAAATTCTTTTCTGCTCACATTTGGCCATGTCCAGCATTATCTGTCCGACAAGCCACATTTGTTCGCGTCCCGCTTCCGTGCGTCCCCTGTTCCCATTGCTTGCTCCTGTCCTCGAAACGCGCACGAAAGGCTCTGGAAAGTGTCTCGGCTGTGCGACTGACATATGGAACGTAATTTATCGGCCCCGGAGAAGTGTAATCCTTTTGTCATGGGACACGGAACGGAGTACAACTTTTCTTACGAACGACAACTATTCGGCTCGTTGTATCGTTCAAGCGTATTAAGCTTTTTTTTTCCTTTGGTATAGGGAAGCACGGAATAATAGAAGCTTTTTTCTCCCGAGCGCTTTAATCCTGCAGAAGGCAGACAGTGTTGGAAACGAATTAAAGATGTCTTACTGTGTAAGGCTACTTTATTCTGCTGTTAATTCCATTGGAAAATGCTATCTTAGAGGATGTTTGCAGGCGAAATGAATCATGAGATGCGATTGTTCTATTTGTATTTCTTCACTATAAATTTGAACCTAAGCGATGCGGCAACAAATGATAAAATATTATTGTAGTTAAAAAGGTTTATTCTATAACTGAACACGTTAACCATTGTCAAATCTCTCTGAACTCAAACCTCTTATATGATTAATTAATTATTTTCTATAAGTTTAATCTCCAAAAGTTAAAACGTTCTGTTTGATGTTGAAGCTTTCTACCTTCAGTCAAACCATAAAAGAGCAACCGTTTCTTTCGGTTCCAAAACGTCAATGCGGGCTTCGATTGCTTAAAAGTGTTCCTGGAACAAAATGGGAAGCAGCGTCAGTTTTTTTGGCTTTCAACGTTCGCCTCGCAATACCGAAAGCACCAAAAAACCACCTACAAACACGTCCAAAGTAATGCTTTCTCTTACCAAAGCAGGATGAAACCTTACGCGATCGCAAATTGACGGGTTGCCTTACACGGGCGTGTATCTTCCATACAAGAAGATTGATTGTAAGAAACGAGCAATGAAAGCGAAACGAAACGGCGATTCCTTCACCAAAAACAACGCTGCCTTTTCAAGTTGGCGCAATAGGAAGAACAAAAAAAAGCCACCCGTCCACCGCGGAAAAGAGCTCCGGAATGGCAGAAGCCTGAAATATGCAAGGGATTTCAAAAGAGAGACGTGCATTCATTCCATCACTCAACACTTGACTGAGTGAGGCAATGGCAGCAATGGGCTATAAATGCAGCGTCTTACGTCGGGAGGCAACACCACATTTACCACCGCGAACCACGGTGATGAAGCAGCCAGACGACAGTATCACACCCCGCCTGCGCTATCCTACACAAAAGCCAGCAAAGCTCGCTGGATAGCTGAGCAAGGTACGAGCGAGGAAGCAGCCCAGTTTCGGCAAATATAATGATGATAAACTAGTTGACGAAGAATGAACTGGAAAACTCAGCTCATGAACGTAATTGTGCAGTTGGGAGAGTGCGGAAACGGGCCGAACGGAGTGTGCATGGAAGTTATTACGGAGGGTAAAAATACTTCATCACGAGGTTCACTTCACAAGTTGCACCAGCTCGATTCACTTCATCAATTTCCACTCGACCCGCAACAACGCAATCGCTGTTGTTGCGCTGGGTGAAACTCTCTTCCCCCCCATGTACATCACTTCACACCGCTCCTGCGCTTTCGCGTGATGCGCTTTCGCAAGTTTTGCGATAATTTTCCGTGCTTTGACGGGTCCTTTCTTGTCTTTCTCCCGTTTTTATCCCACCGCTGCTGGGGAAGGAAAGCGAATAATTGTATCATCTTCAAGACGTGGACAGAAACGCTAGTGAAGGGGGTACAGAAAGTAGAATGGGCATTCGCTTCAGCTCTCTTGACAAATCTTTCGCTTTTTGTCATCATTTCTGGCGAGCTTAAAAGTGTCACCAGTCACAAAAGGGGGAGTAAGCACGCTTCCCATTGAACGGGTGGCCAAGTGTCAAGTGGCGCCAAGGATTAGAGCAGCAGCAGCACAGGCGCATTTCTCTTTGCAATTCAAGCCATCAGTCGCTGACCGCATCTCTCTTCCAGCTTTTTGGTTCGGTGCTTAGTATTCTCGACTCGCGCAACGGTCCAAAGCACAATGAATAATGTCACAGGTCTGCACGGTCAGGTGGTGCTGAATTAATTCAATTTTATTGCAGTTGTCTCACGGCGGTGTATGAAGCACTTTGCCCCATTGCTTCAAGCTCAAGCTTAACTAAAGCTTAATTACATACTCTTGCACTATCTTTCGCGCTCTCGCTCTAACTTTTTGGCTTTATATTTTCCCTCCTTTGGACATACACACACACACAGCAAAACCACCCGATGGTAGGTTAATGATTTCATTGGAAAGATTTATTTTTATTCATTCAACCCTCCCACTCGGACCGGCACAAAGGGCGTGCAATCAAGCAAAGGAAAGCGTTCATGCTACACCGGGGTCACATTGTGACCCTGCTCCCCAGTGGCACATTTTTCTCGCGCGCATAACCATAATAAATAGCGGGCCAAAGCCCCCCGCCAAAACGGGCTGAGTGCTCGCTTTCTTTTATTATTACACTCGCACCTTCCGGCAGGTCGGAAAATCCACTATCGGCTTACATCATAACAACGTACTTTATTGCCACGTTCGCCACTCACCCTGTGAGCTAGCAGAAGCTAGAGCTGCTAGCTAACCATTCGGCTCAGTGCTGCCGGGTCGGTAGTATGCTAATCATCTCCAGTTGTGGTGGCACTCGCAATTATAACAGCACCTGGCACCCGCTTTGCATACCGCATCCGCAAGGTGACGCCGGTCGGTTTATGACCTTCTGCGTGCTTGATGAAGTGATTATTGGTAGTGGCATCGAGTAAACAATCACGCCAGGTCGTACGGTGGTGGTTGCTTTATGCACAATTTCCCCTTACAGATTTGGGAGGCGTGTTCGGTAGCAAGCCTTTTGCTTGATTTATTTAACGCACTGTTGTGTGCGTTTGTTTTAATTATTATTTTTTTGGGTGGCCCCATTTCGTGCAATGTACAAAAGCTTTCTGCTTGACGCTAGCAACTGAAGCATCGTTTCGAAAACAACTGCTGAAGATGAAGATGTTTCCAGGCATCGCAAAGACTGCTCTTTTCTTTAAAAAAAAAGTACTATAAATCCACCTGCCAACATACCCGCAGAAACCGCACACCGAATGCTACTTGCGCTTGTGATGGAAGGTATTATTTTACACTCTTTTCACTCAGTGCCAAAGTCGATCGGACAGGTGCAAAAAGAAACGAACATTTTCACTCCCTACCTTTGAACGGGAAAGACTGTTCAACTTTTGTCCCCCTTTCTTACCATCCCATGCTGGTGCTCTTCTGGGGCTCACTTCAAACCAACCAAGGCAAGATGCATCGAAACGGCACATACACACAAACGTGTATTCTTTTTCCAGAATTCCATCATCTTCATATTGGTGGTCCACGTGGCTTAGGATTGGCAGTGAGGAAAAATATCCAATCGTACGATTGGCTCTCCAATACCAGGAGCCGTAAACTTTGACAGGTTAACCACAGTGTCGGTAGTGTCGTTTGACACCTTTGGAAGCTATTACCTGGGAAGATTTTTTCTCTATTCCGTTTCACTTCCACTCGATGCCATAGCCATTAACTTTTTCATCATTTCACTTGTTTGGGGCAGGGCAGCGTAGGAAACGGAAAGAAATAATTCCAACACTTTGACGGGCTGATTACCGCTACCATCGCCGGAGCATAAGCTCGATCGATGATAAAATCACAAAAATTGTGACACCAACAAAATGGAATGGGATGCGGTAAGATAAGCCGAAATGGAGGGGGGGGGGGGTAAAAAAGGAACACCATCTCGAGCAGCTTCGAGTGCTTCTCAAGAGGGCCGGAAGGCACTGGTGGATAAGATAGCGGTCACTTGACCGTTTGGAAACACATCACGCTCCCGCTATGAAGCCTGAAAGGTTCAAAGTTTTGTCATTTATTATCATCCTAACTGTCAATAGGCTGAAGGGTGAGGTATCGGACTTACCTTTTTCCCTTTTTTTTTTTGTTAAGATGGAAAAAACGAAAACCGAACGGCGATCATCGAAAGCTGCGAAAGTTTAATCGTTTGTAATGGTGAGCCAGCGGGAAAGTTTATGGTCATTTGTTTTATTGGTCGTATATTAACGCCTCCTGCCCATGATGGAATGTGGAAGTTTTGGTGTCATAAAAGGTAATTTCTTTGTCGGCTTGAAGGGAGATTGCGTTGAACAATCCGCAAGATGGAGCATTGATTTGTCGCAAATGTTTTAGCAGAAATTATAAGCGTAAATCAGTTTCAGTACTTCCCGAACCATAATCATCCTAAGCAAACAGCAATCAAGTTTACCATCTACCTATACCGCATCCTCGTCATTTAGTAAATAATACACTTTATCCATATTCTAACCACTTCCAACCAAACACATGGGTCCGGGTATACACAGTTAGTATGATTAAATCTGAGAACCGTTTGGCCGTTACCTTCTCGTCTCCGCATGGACCACCCATTGAGCGAGTGAAACAAAGAAAAGCAAACGTCCCTGGAACGAGAAAAAAAAATAATAGAAAAAAGCAACACAAAATCAATGCTCACCTTTTCCCCGGGCCCCGTTAATCGATCCACCCCAATCCCCGTCGTGCGCGGATGAAAGCGAAGTAAAACGATGGACGCAACCTTTACGATCGGTCGACCAAACCGGACCAAACTCACCTGCAGACCATCTGGACCATCAGCTTGCGTCCTCGGTGCGGCCAATCTGTCACATCAATATTTGATGACCGTATCACCGCTTTCACGCAATTTTCTACCTGCGGCCAAGGGATGCAGCGTACGCTTTTCCGTGCGTACGTACGTGGGAAAAGGAAAGTTATGATGTTTGCGCATGCTGTGCTTGGGGAGGGAAACTTTGCACGGGCATCCACAGCAGGGATGTGAAATGAAATTATTATATTAAATTCGAGATTAGTTTGGTTCAGTCACTGCTTGCAAAAAATCGATCGGAAAATATTGGCTTCACTTTTATTTATACGGTACGCGGCCATAGCTTCTGCCTGCGATTGCGATGAATAACGCAGTGCAGAAAGCCCGCTGGGGAATGTACGGTCAATGCCTGGAACTGGATGGTAATGGTTTCTTTTCCTTATTGTGTGCCATGATTTACTAACTGACCGGCAGAGTTGCTTTTAAATATTAAGCTTCATTTTGGAGAAGGTACACAGCTAACAGCTTCTGCTCAGGTGTTCACTAACGCCCGTTCTATACGTCACTGTTTTACCCATCGACCGTACAAAGTCTTTCCTTGCAGGACGAAAGTAGCCAAACAGATAAAATAAGTATCAAACCAAACTCCATCACTTTTGTCCGAGCACCCCGAAGAGAGGAGCGATGAAAAAAGGGAACAAGATACATTGACTCATTTTGTTTTCCCGGTCCACTTCTTCCATTAACGCGTGAAGATGGATTTTTTATGGCTCATTGAAGTGGGAGCAAACCCATCCTAACGAACCGTGTTCCCGTATGGCAAAAGTTGTGGCAAACAACAACTTCCCTTCGCTGCGGTGCAAGATTATCCCTTGAGCAGAAAGGTGGATGCAAAAAAATGTTTTCCAACTCCTTCCCGGTGCAAATCGGCAACATTGCTGCCATCGATCGGCAGGTACGGAGGTCCGCTTGAAACCACAGCAGCAGGAAGAACAGCGACGGGGAGCAGCATAACAAATGGTGTATCTGTTCCTAGATCTTCCCCACCCTGCACACGATCCCGCCCCGGGCGGGTTCACGCTGCTAATCATTTTCACCAGCTCGCTCAAGCACTCTTGCCCTCGGTGGCTCGGTGCGGAGAGTAATAGATTTCCCTCGGAAACCCCCTCTCCGGGGATGGCCGGGGAGGAAAGCCCCACACAGGGATGGAAAGAGTGGCAAGAGTGTACGATATGTTAGGGTGGCCCCTGGGCGTTACCCATAATTCGATACATAAATAATAAACTTTGGTGCTTTAGCAGCTGTCGAGCTCATCTCCCAAAAACCATTAACTAGCATCGCATCCGTACACAGGTCCGCACACTTTATGCACAACCTTCCATCACACACACTGCACGGAGCGCGGGGAAAGCAGAGTTTTCTTTCTGGCGTTTATGCGTCGATGCTACGCATCTGGATTTGATCCGGTACAGTTATGAGTCGTACATGCCTTTTTGGGCTGATGAATTATGCTGCTCTCTGGCCTGATGCGAGCGGGCAAACGGGGGCCATTATTAATTGGTTCGTACGGAGATAATTGCTCGCACTGTGCTACTGCCCAGAGAAAATGGAGAAAACTTTAACCAAGCTAGCACGGTGCGTGAAAGCGTCAAAATTGATTATTTAATCACAATTAACGTATTTATGAACTTTATCACATGCATGCCACATGTCTTACAATGGAATTAATGCACGGAACAATGCAGCTCATACGCTAAACATGACCTGTTATCGAAATAATTCTCCATTGCTTGTGTTTATTGCTCAGTGATGCATTGGCATGACTGAGTTTTCTTTATCAAAATTGTCTACGTTTCATGCTGCTGTCCCTTCAGCTGAAATATGGAAGTAAAATACCGACAAATTGTCCATTTTGCTTACCATCCATCCTTAACGGCATAGTACGATTGGACGCGTCTACTAAGAAGCGTAAAGAAGCGGAGCTCGACCATTTTCCTTTACCCTATTTTACCATTCGTTACCTCATCTAGCTACAGTGAACAATTTACTTCCAATTGACTGCGTCAATTTACTGCACTGTGGTGCGTCGTTGAGCTCCATTTGCACGATCGACTCCCAATGAACGTGGAAGAATCCAGCTACATTCAATCAAACAATTTTCTCAACCCCTGCTGTCAGCCATCACCAGGCACGTTGGAGTGTCCAGCAGGGAAAAATGATAATTTTCTCCCAAGTGGTTTTTGCTTCCCTTTGGTATGATCAACCTATTGATGGAAGGAAAAAACACTCTCTGTTCACACAGTGGTCCGGTAGCTTAGTAACCATGTTGCGATGAAGTTCTTTGATGAAATTCTCCAGATGTTGTTTGTTGATGAATTGCTCTTTGTGATTCATAAAAATATTGATGCACTCATAAATATGAACTAATGAACTAATCTGTGTATTTCTTGTCATTCTGGGTTTGTAACTCGATTTTTTTTAAACCGCTCCCACGGCTGAATGCAGCGTGTTTCGTTTCTTTTTTTTGTCATTGATTTGCTATTAGTATTGCTGTAAAATGAAAATCTTCAACTTAAAAGGACGGCAAAGTAAAGGGAAATAGTTGGAAACTACGCACAATCAGCTTGCAGTGCTTGCAGCTCTTTACATTAAGCGAATAAGAGCTGCTCCATCGATGCATACAGATTTATCGCCATTTAGTTTCTCCTCAAGAAACTATTCCTTAACATTTATTCTGATTTAGTTTGATCGATCGAGATCACAGATTTTTTAGCTTAAAATGAATTTTTAAATGTATTTAATGTATTGTTCTTGTAGCTGGTCGTTTTAAACGTTTTATAATACAGTTTCCATGCTCTTGAAATACGAATGAAAATGAATGCTCAATGAAATCAATTCACCAACCGCTAACACCACTGTACATTCTTCTGCCCTCTTTACAGAGCCTTCGCCGCTGTATGAGAACAATCACTATCACGAGGAATGTTTAAGGTGCAACTCATGTGGTCTCAACCTAACTGGCCCCAATCAGAAGCGTGCAAGACGGTTCAAGGTAGGCTACTGGGCAGCGTGATTCCTTGCTTCCTTAAAACTACACCACAATTGCCTTTATCTCCTTACCGATCTGCCTTCTTTTTGTGATTGTGTGTGTGTGTTACAGAATCAAATCCTCTGCGATCTGCACTTCGCAGACGTTGCCCTGATGGAGTGTTCGGACTTTATGCAGCAGCTACGAAGCTTTAAGCCACAGTCATTAGGTTGCGCTGTGGCACGGCGAAAAAGCTCCACCACGCTCATCTTTCCACTGCCACCGCAAGCTTGTTCAGGTAAGATGGAGTTCTGTTTTGCTTCTTTTTTTTTGCGCTCGTGTTGTTCGGTTCCCGCGTGGCCCAGATAGAAACCGATTCCCGATAAACAGCGGTATACCTGTTTGTGTGTGTTTGCTGCATAATTGTCACGCCATGCTTTCCCAACTTATTGGGGCACAATTAATTAACACACCGAGCCCTTTCCGCACCACCAACGGTTCGTTCACTATCGATCGTTCCGTGCAGGTGAAGAAATTGCCCCATGAAGCATAAATTCCACCCCGATACCCGGGCGGAATGCGAGCATGGGGGCGGGGAGGAAACCCGAAGCGCAAAGCACAAACGATTCGCTCTCATCCATCAACACTTTCATCGAGATCCCGTTTTCCCGGTGACGAATTGGAGTGGAATGGTGATCGCTTTCCTCGGCTCCGTCGGCCTGTTTCAGGTCCTCTTAACTTCTCTTAACCCTCCCTCCTGAATTGGCTTCGGCTCCACCGCTGGGGATGGAAAAAGGGCGCACGAGCACTGACAGCCAATTGAGACAGCGCCGAAGTGAGGAAGGGAAGTTGCCAGGAAAACGTGGCAAATCAACCAACCACAAATCAGTCCAATCGTGCGCATCATTAATTATGTGCTGCAAACCGTCAACCCTGGATTCGATGCGAGGTGACGGCCCCCGCTGGTCCCCACCCAAACACCCGAACTACTTTTTTCTCCCCACGATTGATTGTCGAAAATCACGCAATCGGGAATTAAGACGGGGAGTGTTTCAGGGGGGAGGGGGTGGGACAAGCCAAGTGTTGCTGCCGTGGTCGTCCCACCCCAGCAGAATGCTGCCGCCGTTCGAAGGGTTGTTCGCATTTCGGTTCCAGCAAGGATTTCCGGTGAAAGCAATCTTTTCCGCTCACTCACGACATTTCCTCTGTTTTACCCTTTCCCCCGGTGGCCCTTATTTTAATGAGCAACCCGCCCCGTTCCTTGCGCCACAGTGCTGCGGATTAACCTCAGCCCCATTTAGCAGGACGGAATTGACAAAAGGGGAGGCGGCTCATAAATGTCACATACCAATGGATGAAATGGATGAAATTCGCGCCTCTGTGTGTGTGTGTGTGTGGAGGAGGGGGGAGGTTTTTCGATTTCCGCCATATGCTCCGATGCAATCAGTTTGCGGAATGGCATCAAAAATGCATTGTACCGTACTGGAGAGGGACGAAGGACGGACTGTTTGATACGCGAGCATGGAGCAAGCTAAACAACCGTAACGGGAATATCGATTCCCGTGTTCGCCCAAACAGCGCCGGGAGAGGGGTGAACGGACGGGCAGGCTGGTGCTCAGTAACGGCAATGTATTGTGTCGCACACAGCGGTCATCCCGTGTGAAACCGTTTGCGAAAAATAAGCAGTGGAATGTAGGTGAAAATCACTTAAAATTCACTGGAATAAATAGAGCATACCAAGGGACCATATGTTAATTTAAAAAAGTGGTACTATTAAACAGAATCAAGAGTAGGTTATATAATATTATAAACAAGCTGTATATTGCATATAAGATATAAAAATTAGAGTATAGTTTTGTAAAAATAATACTAGTTCAATGCTTTACCACAGAATTCGATCAAACGTAGCAACTTCCCTACTTATTATTCATCTGTATTAGCTTTCTTCGGATTTTTTCTTAGTTAGCTACTATCTGTACCTATATTCAGAATCATCAATAATCTTTTATGAAAATCTGTGCATAAATTGAGACCGTTTTCACTCCCACTGACATAGACAAAGTGTCAAGCAAACAGAAGCTTTTTATAGAGCATTGCATTGGTTTTTTGTGTCTGCATTAGCAAGGTACATCCAAGTCGCCGGTTGCTTTGACCAAAAATTAGCCTAAATACGTCCTGACTGGCTGGCGTGTTCTTGGTACCGTGACGAAGCTTTACCCAGCCCGGTCCCGCCGGTTCGATTTTCCCGTTCGGAGAATTTCACTTAGCAACAAAAAGCTCCGAGCAGTAGCCTGTCAAACCCATCGGCTAATGGTAAGTAATGGCACAGTGACTGCTGTGCCTCACCCTTCCCGGCACACTAGCAACTCGCTAACAAACAATCACGTGTGGTAGAAGAAAACGGCGGCCCTGTGGTGATGGCCACTGTGGAGCGGTGCCGTTTTGCCGTTTCGCCTTCCATTATCTTGTCGCTGTCTGTTGTTGCCGTCGAATGTCCAGCGCATTTGAACCGAGTGGCTTGCCCTCCCAACAGCCCTGCCCGTTCTTGCGCCAGGGGGGAAAACTGAAACTTTCTAAGCAAACATGCATACATAAACCAGCACACGTACCTTCCCCCACATACACACACACACGCGCAGACACGCACATATGTTCCTTTTTCTGTTCAAACTTTCAAAACACGTTCAGCAAACAGTAGCACCGAACTGAAGGACGGCGCCAGCCCCCATCGGGGACCCCAAAAGTGGGCCAATCGTTCGCAAGGGACTTGGACTGTATCCCACCAGCCCACACCTTCCTTCCGTACCAATGCCAACGGGGAAATATTGACTGAAAACTGTCCAATTGTGTGCGTCTGCATGTGTGAGTGTTTCGGTCAATGATGATGTTTCTATTCCTTCACCGTCCCGCCATTCCCAACCTGACCATTCCCAACGAGATCTCATCCCGGCCGCTCGAATGCTTGCATTCCGGCTGGACATTTTGGCTAGAAAAAAAAAAGTTGCATCCCGGGTGGAATGTTTTGCGCCTGCCAGTTGCGCACACGCTGGCGGGCTGAAATGTCAAATAGTTGAAGCCGGACGGGATGCACGGGTGTGCGCTCGTGCAAATAACACATCGCAGCGCGGCTAGGTGGCTGCCTGTCCGGTAAGCTGACCGGTAGTAGTGACTTGCAAACGCGAACCAGCAGGGTCGCCCGTTTGCTTGTGCAAAGGTCGGCACAGAGCAAGCGGAAACACTGCTAGGGCGCAGTAGCTGCGCGCGAGCGCTTTGAACGCGATGAGCCAGAACGCAACTTGACAGACGTATTGGGTGGGAAGCGTTGGGGTGGTTAAATATTCCAGAACGATTCCTGGAGGAATGTTTCAATTGACAAATACTTTGCACATCCGTTCGAGGATGGTTGCCTGTACTGCCAGCGCCACGGTTGTGCAATGAACGAACCTAACAACGTCCTTGGCCTTGGGGAAGGAACGATGTGGGGGGTGAGTTCATAGTTTTTGCTGTTTGATTCGTTTTCTGCTGGTCCTGCAAACATTCTACAAACATATACTAACAGCAAGCATTACACAAAGGGTCATTCTTTCCCGCTAGATAGCAATACTTGGGCTACACAGTCTTGCCTGACTTGTTGGAAGCTTTATTTTTAGTAAATTGAGCTGACTGTTTCTTTTCACTTGCGGCCCCACCATACAGTGGCCGGCAATATAAAGTGGCCACTACTTACAATTTTACATTTTTTCCATGTATTCCATGAAAAATGAAGTTATTGTACTGCTTTATTTTTTGAAACATTGTTCGTGATATGCTTAAGAATGCGCAGTACCATAGCATGACAAAAATGAGAAGTTTGCTTCAAG
>KB667489.1:910902-931601 GCA_000349065.1 Anopheles quadriannulatus | reverse complement strand
CTTGAAGCAAACTTCTCATTTTTGTCATGCTATGGTACTGCGCATTCTTAAGCATATCACGAACAATGTTTCAAAAAATAAAGCAGTACAATAACTTCATTTTTCATGGAATACATGGAAAAAATGTAAAATTGTAAGTAGTGGCCACTTTATATTGCCGGCCATTGTAAGTATACAACTCATCTTTCTCCTCCTCCTCCTCCTTCCATCTTTTGTTACAGTTGACAAAAGGGAAATGCAAACAAGACATTCATTTCCTATCGTATCGAACACTCCCATCACCGAGGATAGCGAACGAGCGAACCAGAGAGAGAGAGAGAGAGAGCCAGTCTTACGGTTCCATTATAAATTTGCCTCGACCATTGTTCGGACTAGCGTTTGGCCCAATTTGGTGCCTCTTTTTTGTTGGTGTTGTTGTTGTGTTAGTGTGGCACACCAGCGCTTTCTGAAATGATTTGATTTCCTGTCACTTTGCCATTTCACTTTGCGGTACCGTACCGGCGTTGAGACACATTCGCCGTTACGGTTCTTCCCGGCGCCGGGACAGCTCAAGTTCGTGCCGTGCCACGGAAAGGGCAAAGCTTCGGTGCGGTGCGATACGAAGCGAAACGAATGGGGGACGATAATGTTGATTGGAAAATAGAAAATGGTAGTTTTTTTTTTGGAGGGGAGGATGAAAATGTTCGCTCGTCCCCGTCGCTTCTTATCAACTTCACGGTGGAGTGGAAAAATCTTGACACTGTCCTTATGAATGTTCGTCAATGTGTGTATGTGTGTGTGTGTGTGTGTGCAGACACACAGCAATGGAAAGTGATTAGCGAATGTAGCGAAAACGGATCTCGTTAAAAATTCATTCCAGTTTGCGTTTTCATCCACTCGTTTGAGCACTTGAGCAAAGCGATCTTTAAACTTTTGATCGTTAATGCATCGATGCGCTTTTTGTGCGGTGGGAGTGGAAAATCTATAAATTTACTTCCCCAATACTGCATCCCCAACATTGAAGGCAATCAAGGGATGCTCTTTTTTTTTGGATGCTATTTCTTTACATCTTTTGAGTGAAACGCTAGTGAAACTCTTTCAACCAGTGGCAGACTCTTTTTTTGCACATCTTACACTTTTCAGCAACTAGTGGAGTGCTTTTTTTGGTCGATGAAATTGCGCGCAACATCAGAATTGATTAAAAAAGTATACGTTGATTGGTTTCCACCATCCCGGTTGGGCTCTGTTAGTGCATGAAAGTCACACTGAGTAGTTGGGCGAAGCAAAAGGCGCCCAACTTCGTGGCGTTCAGTTTGGGGTCGAACCCAAGTTTATTGCAATTTTGATTTCCTCCCAATTGCTTTCGTCGAGTTCGATCCATTTAATCATTGTGCCATTTGGTGTCAGCTTTGAGGCAGCCTCCCGGTGTGACTTCCTGTTGCAGCGGTAAAATGGCCCCGCAATCGATAGGGGTTGGTTCGTCCGGACAAAAACAAACAGTCCAGCAGTCCATGCCGACCAGTCCGTACAGTCGAAAATTGAAAATTTAATCAACGTGCTTCATCATTAACACGAACATTCCCGGCGCGGGCCGTCGTTCAAAGGTGGAACCTGACCATCATCAGCAAAAAAGTGCCATTTTCTCTGCCACCCCCTCTCCTCCCCTCTCCCCGCGATCGGCCTCGAACCATTCTTTCGGTGAGCTCCATTCTCCACCCGGGCGAAGTGTCTTATTTCAATTGCTGTCAGTTGGTATTTGCGTTCGATCGAGTGAAATTCCGTTCCAGTCAACTGTACCGTGTTCACTAGTGTAAAAGTTCTCCTGTCCATCATTCTTTCCTCGCTCTCATTACACAGTGTCGGTCCTTTTAAGCGTACACGAGGCGAATGCAAACTGAACACGGTTTCTCGAAACGAGTGTCAGCCAGTAGGCAGCCGGGCTAATGCAAATGATAAGCTTCAATTAAATGAATTTCACTCGCGTGCGTTTTGTCCCGGCGTTGGCAGCATAAAAATAGCACCCCCGAACACCGAGATGGGCGCTGGAATGTGCAGCCAACAAGCAAACAGGCCGCCATACAAACACACCCTCGAGAGGGATAACAGAATTGCCACTGGCAGGGAGTAGTGCGGTAAGGATAAAGCGCCCCGTGCCGATAGCACGGAATGGCAAGAGGGCCTTAATATCTGTCATTACGAGGACGATTTCCACTTTTCACTTCCTGTCATTTCTAATTAATCACTTGTTTTGCTTCGGTTCGCTGGATGGTTTCGGATCGAGGTCGACTTCCCATCCCAACGCTCCATGGTACGGCGCACGGCAAGGCGCCATCGAACACCGAGTATCGCTTGCGATTGCGCCTTTTTCGACGTCGGCTGTCGCGTGATGGGGTTGGGTAGATTAAAATGAAATAAAATAAAACCTCCAGCCGGAAGCCGTTCCATCGAAGTTCTCTGTCCTCCTGAGCAGAAGTGGAAGAAGAAAAAAAATGCACCCATAACCTAAGCGGAACCCTCTTCCCATCCTATACCACATTCCATTCTTTTTTTCTTCATTTATCTTCCATGCTCTTTATTGTTCTCTCTTTCCTACTTTCTTGCAAACTGTGTCTGCGGCAATCGTTTTTCCTTCCTTTCCGATCGATCGTTTTATGGGTGGAATCGGGCAGAAAGGGATGGTACAAAGAACGAGTGTGAGCTTCCTCCGGCAAACCAATGGAAAAATAGTGTGGAAAAGCGAAACCGATAATCGATGAATTCCTTTCGCGTCGGCTTTCGGCTGGTGATGGTGGTGCTCAATGTTTACGAGATCCGGGTATCGGGACTGGAAAATGGAGCACTCGATAGAAGTATGGAAAAGAACGCCATTCCCCTTCAACCGTGCCAGTCGTACCCATTAAGCAGGCAAACGCCTATGGCTTGCCATCGCCATCGTGGCTGCACCCGTTCAGCTTTCGTTGTGAGGCCCGACTCGTGTTGACGAGTCGTCTATGTACCGCCCAGAAGCTTACCCACAGCACACCAATAACACACACACACACTCACACAGCCACACGGCGTACACGTAATGACAGAAAAACCGACACAACCGAAGTTCAACTCCCCCGGCGGCCAAAGGAAAACGGCCTTTAACGACTTGCTCGAACAACTTAATTTACATTTGAAAAGGCATCGAGCAGGAGAGCAGGATGGGGTAGAGGCAGGGGCAAGCTATCAGAACCCGCCGCACTCTGCTGCGGAAGGGATGGCCGGAAGTGCGCGATGCGAGCGAACAGCATTTCGATGAGCAAACATCGAACGGCGATGGTAACGGGCACGGTTAAATGGACGATTAAATTCTTGATTTGCATACATTTTTAATTGCCATTAAAAATGTGGCCTGCCAGCACGGAACACGCCCAAACGGTGGTACCGGTGGTGGTGGTGGTGGTTGTGCTGATTTCAACGATATTCCACCGTTCCCTGGGGCCACGGTCTGGGGGACTGCGGTGCGGATGTTTAAACATTTTAGCAAACCAAACCGCAGACTTGATAGCGAAACGATTTGTGCTTAAACGGTTGCGTAATATGTGAGTGTGTGTGAGGGAGAGAGCAATAAGGTTTTTTTGCTAATACTAAACAAAATAAAATAGCTGTTAACGCGTCAGCTTCACCCAACGGGATAATCATAAATAGTGCGATGCACACGCATTTTGCTACAAATAAATGAGCCAAACAGGCAGGAATCAATTAGCGAACAAGTTTAAAGCTGTTTAGATGAAATGATAAGGCATTCCAATATGCTTAGATTTGGTTAAACATTCAATTATAACAGAACTTTCATATGGGCTATAAAAATGTCATTTAATTTGGAATCATTTTGTGACGGATATATCAACGCGCAATCAACAAAGTTTCAATTGAATTTTTTTAAATAATTCATTCATTATCATAGTTTGCATCAACCTTGATAAAGCTAGTATCATATTAGCACTGTTGGTGACATGCAAACGTACGTTATCTAATTAATTGAGTACATGAAAAGTTGTTAAACCAATAATAAAAAAAACATCTATACGGTTATAATTCTATACGGGTTCTCTATGCTTAGTCTTAATGATTTCTCAAACTATTCAACGGTCTGATTTGTTGTTTGTTGTATAAAATTGCTAATATTCTTTTCAACATAACACAGCTTACTTTGCATTATTCTGTGATTATGACAAAATGGATGCGGCTAAAGAATTTTATTTTTTTATTTTCGTACGCCAATTCAATCATTTAAGCAAAATACTATTCATATTATAAATTATAAAATAAATAGTTTATCGTGAAAATCCCATTTGAGCCTTTGAGCGTGCAGCACGTTGTTTCGTTCGACGATGGCTTTACATTGCGTAGCTTCAAAAATACCAACAACCAACGCTCAACCGCTTCGCCTCATTTCCTTATCACGAAAGCATGTTTCGTCATCAGACAACCGCACTCCAATCAGCTGTGGTTAATTTATTCATTTGTTTTTCCTTCGCTTTCAACAGTTGACAAGCAAATTTAAGAACCACAATCAGTGTGAACGAACCCAATCAATGAACGAAGCGACAATCACGGTCGCCTAGCCGTCGCAATCACGATAACTCGGGATTGATACACACCCAAATTAAGCGACTTGTCGCTTCGGATATCTGATCCGAAAATCGCTGACTGCCAGGGAGCAGAAATGCCACCAACACAAATTAATACTTTCCACGCTGGTTTTGAGTTTTGCAGAGCCGGGGTTTGTTTTCCTTTAATTTGTGCTAATTGATGGTTGAAGTTTGCTTTTGCGGTTTTGCGGTACCCAATGTTTACAAAGTTAACTATGAGTCATATTTCGGTGTTGTGTTGGTATCACGCCTCAGTTTAATTCAACGCTATTTCGCCGGAACTTTCGATCAAAGGGAACGCTTCATACTTGCCCTTCAATAATACCACCACAAAGTTTGGATTCAATCTTCTACACGCAAACGAAAGACGCTCGAACGACGCTAACCGCCTTAGCTTCGTGGTGCCAAGTAAAACTGAATGATGGATGGCAGCCCATGATCGGTTCCATGATTAGTCGACGACGGCCTGGCACACGCGTCAGCTAATTCTTCACGGTCGGTGACAAGTGGGTGACGATGGGTGGACAAACTTTTTGTTCCGCCCATTCGCACCACCCTCAACCCTAGCTACCGTAGTGACACTGATTTCGGAAAAATTCGCACAACTCTCTAAGAGACGTTGGTAACGGCGACGCGTTGACGAGTGAAATGATGATCGATTCGAGCTTCGCTTCCGTCCAACCGAGCGTCCGCCAAAACGGGAAAACTTTTCCGCCAAATCCGTCCCCCATGCACTCTCAAAACACTCAGGTACGGTGGCGTAACGTTAAGCCGTTAGCATGAAATGACACAAAACTTGCTCCCGGGCGTGGTGCGGAAAATTTCACCTCGAATGCTACCGTTGGATGAAGTCGGAAACTTCCAAAATCGGGTGAATTATGAATAATGGATGTTAATCACTTGAAAATCACACCCGTGTCGCTTTGGTACGATTTCTATGTCACCATGCTAGGGGGGGGGGGGGGGGCTGAGCAGGGTGTGCGGTGAAAAGATGCAGCGGAAACTTTAAGCAAACATTTCCCTACACCCCCTCCCCCGTCCACGGCCATCGTTCGGCCATCGTGTGACTTCGAAATAACATAATCTTCCCACCGTAGCAGCTGGGAAACGTTGTGGCAGCGTTGTGCTATCTTCACTCGACAGCCAAGTCCTGTTCGATGCAACTTCACGCTCGAAGAAAGCTCCCTTCAGCACACTCACAAAACAGTGTCAACTTTTGTGCTCGGAACGTTCCGGCCGTGCTCTAGCAGGAACGCTGGCGAGTGCCTGCATTTGCATACCGTCTCGGGCACAAAAGACTGTTCGATGCAGAACGTAGCACCCGGTTCAAGCATGCATGGAAATCACTTCCAATTCAGATTCGGTTGTCAAACGCACAAGGGGCCGTACTTGCCAGAGACGCCAGAATGCAATCATCCAGCAATCCGGCGGGAGCTATAGCGTGGAGACAGGGATACATTTTTCTCCTTCAAACGCAGTTCATTTTCTGCTATTTGAACGCCAGAGCGAACTTAACCCACAACCAAAAGCATGCGGCAGACATGTGAGTATGAGTGGAGCACTGTCGGAGCATCTGTTACTTAACTAAAATTGATCAGCAGAACGTCACTCTATTGGAAGGAAAACAAACTGATTCATAAGCTTCCCGGTTCAATGAAGCGACCAAAAATCCGAGTTTGTTAATCCATTAATGGCTCATTAAAAGCACACCCGCTAAACCCATTCATCAGCGGCTCTGGTTGCAGTTACTCCACTCATTTCAACTTCAGCCCTCGTACCGCTCTGTACCGGTGCCACCATTAACCGCAAACCATCACCACCATCCGCGAGTGAGTGTTTGCGCGGGTTGTGTTTGCCAGACCCCATCCCCGAAAGTAAACAAACGAAACTATGTACATTTTCGTTCGCCACCTTCGCCAACTATTCGCCACCCGCGTAAGACAAACTTCTAAATCCTCTGGCAGCGAACCATCTCGTACCGCTGCGCTTGGACAGCTCCACGCTAGGGAAAACCATTTGGAGCTTAGTCAAACATAAACCATTTACCACCGTGTGCTGTCAGCGCCTTCCGTGCGCCTGAAATACGATTGACAGTGGGCGAACAGTGTGCGAGCGTGTGCTCACGATGACGCTAATTAGTTCCAACTTTCGCCATCAATTATCATCACCAAAGCATTGCGTGCCAGAGCTGGCTGTTTCAACGACCTCCACCTGCCCCACCTGCAAGCACTTGCGGTAAGCGAGTGGGGGGAAGTTTGGGTGGTCGCCGTTGTGAAGAAACGAATCCAACCACCAGCGCACGGTTTAACACTAATGGGTTCACATTTTTCACACCGGTCGTGGGAAAATGGGGCAGCGTTTGGGAAGCCCAATAGGCTCACACTTTATTAAACATGCATGCATGGGGCGACTTAATGTAAACGAATTGCAGACCGTTTGTAGCGGTGGGCTGAGAAAGTATCGCTGATTACAGACATCATGGGAAGTAAGTAAGAGGCAAATCTGGTACCATTTAATCGACCATTTGACGGTAACGACTCATCATGTACAATAACTGCATCCATGCGTACGCCACGCGTGTGTTTCTTTTGTCCCGCAATAACAATCAAACAAAACTGCTCCATTCACACCGTACGCTTGATTGCACGGAAGAGTTTCCAGTTGGGTTTGTCAAAGCATACGCTCCAATCCGTTCCGATCGTAAAGAGTGTAATAATCCTTGACCGATTTCACCCCCTATCCTTGCTCCCTGGCAACAGTACACTTTGGCATTGCATCATGCTCCGCAAATGTATTATTAAAATCCAATTAATATCCCCTTTCCCCTGTTGCGATCGAGCCCCGGAGCGAGCCCCACTAAGGACCATGCTGACACTGCACTATCACATGCTCGATTTGTTCGGGCCGTGCTTGAGCTCGACAGCCCCCTTTTGTGAGCGAACCCACTTCAACACTTCAACCTTCTGGATTTGTTCAGCAAACTTCCCTCCTCAAACAAATGATGAATGCACTCTACCACACACCACCGGACCGTACGTCTAGGGCCGAAGCGTTTGCTAATTGATTTTATTGCGATCGTCTTGATGAAACTGGGCGTTTGTGTGTCGAGTTTGACTGTGTTTTAATTTACCCACCCAGCCCTGGTGAACCGTACTGGAAGCGTTCAATTGTCTCAATAGCCCTCACAGTGATGCACCCTGTCCCTGTACCGAACGGACGAACCTTCCGGGGTGGGCAGCAATTCCGACACCGAGCTGGACTTTTCAGCACACCAGCTCAGCCTTTGCTCCCGTGATGAGCTCATGAAAGCTGACTCACAAACACGTGCCCGAAAACGTGCCTTTCCACCGCGTCTGCCACTGCCACCACAACGAAAGTGGTATTTGATCTTTGAACCAGCTTGTTGCATATCATCATGCAGGAGCGCCTGAAGTCTATCAATGTGCGCCACCGTCGTCTGGTTGCTCGTCGTCTGGTAAGCCAAACGCATTGGCTTCAGTGGCCGGAAATTTGCACTCATCGGGGGTCCCTCCGTATATGTGTGTGTGTATGTGTATGTATCTGAGAATATGTGCACTCACCCCATTTGCTTTGCTCTTCATTACACAAAAGGGAGAAAAAAACACTCACAACTCGAGGCGCCAGTCGAGACTACAGCTTTTTCCATTACCATCATCATCATCAACTTCCTTCACCTCGTCGTCGTCGTCGTCGTTGTCAACAACTATGCTCCCTGCTTCGAAGCGTCTCTACGCATGCAGACTCGTTCCGGTGCTGAAGTTGCTGGCGCCTGTTGGTATGCAATTTTAACTCGATTTCATTTATTATATCGAGATCACGCACCATTCCACACTCTCGCACCCAAGCATGTTACACGCATGCAAATAGCAACCGCTCCCACTCGTCCTCCCTACAACTACCACCCAACACAGACACACACACACACACACACAGTTGGAAGCGATTTTATCTCGATTTGTTACAACACGCTCGAATTACCATGCGTGCGTGTGTGTGTGTGCCCGCATACGTGTGAGCTTTCCGCGTACGAGGCCATCGCGATGATTACCATGATGATGGGAAGGATGATAATGTGAACAGGCCGGCAGTAGTGAGTGAATACGGTGGGCCTTTTTCTTTTTCGCCCACTCACACACACACACACACACACACTTGGTGGAAATTTCTTTTTCTATGGCAAGTTATGGCGGCGGCTTCTTTCTCCACTCCATGATATAACTTTAACTAACATTGGAGCAAAAGAGAGAGAGAGAGGGAGAGAAAGAGAGAGAGAGAGAGAAAGAGGAAGCGGAAAGGAAAGCTACAACAGGGAGGAAAAGACCAACAGGCCACCACACAACGGAAACGACGATAATGGCATTAACTTTATCTTGGTAATGCGAAAAGATTGCATACCTTTTGGCGCGTCGTGCTGGGTGAATCCACGATCCGGCCGAGGCTTGGCGCGCGATTTCCCGCCAGCAAAATTGGATTCCACTGCACGTTTAGCATCCGTTTCGGTGGTGAGATGGAAGGGAGAGTAAGCTGTCCATTCGATCCACGGCACGGAACGTTCGTAGCAACCCGCAAGAGGCGCAAGAGGGGTTATGTTAATATGGGCAAATACGGTGGAATAGGTGGACGCGCTTCCGATATATAACATGATTGACTATTGGAGGAAATGAAAGCGTGCAGCCTAGCAATGAATGAATTTTTTATCGTACCCCCCGCACACCCGCTTGCTCGCTTTCGTTTGGGCGAACGGTCATTAGATAAATTGCCAGCTGGTTTGATTGCCCATTCACCTCCGCTGACATTGCGCCCCATACTATCACATACAGCTCACGTAATTCATGCTTATCGGATTGATTAGATTAGATGCAGCTAACATACGGCATTTCTTCTCCTCTCGTTACAGGTTGGTAATAGTATTGTTGTTGTTTTTTTTACGATTACATCTCAACGCGACACGAACAATAAACCACGATGGACGATAAAAGACGGTATGTAACTATCAATACTTGTACAATCGGCCTACTAGGATAGGATAACCTCTGACTAGTTGCATTGCTCAGAGGCTTTGCTTCATAGTTCGAAGCTTGTTGACAACTTTCTGCCGATGACCTGTCAGCAGTCAGCTTACCAACACTCGCCATCCATGACAAAGACAAAACAAACTTTGCCCGGGAAAGAATCGATTAAGCAATACGTCCGTCTTTTGGCCGCCATTGCAGCTCTCGGGCGATGCGATGATGAACAGTGAGGTCAGCCTTTATGGGACACTGGCGCACGGTCGTTAAGATGGCTCGTTCCGAGGTCGGAGTGATGGACTTTATCATGCCTTTGCCATCTCTCTTATCCCCCCTAGGGATAAGCAACGGATCTGGTGGTGAACGCAAACTGACAGCAACCAGCAAATCAGCAAACCACATCAGCACGGAAGCCATCGAGCAAATGCAAATCGATGAAAACTCCCCCCCCCCCCTTTCCTCCCTGCACAAAGGGATGGCATCTCGCAATGGATGAGATCACCTTTTGTGGCCTTCGGTACGTTCCGGAAGGATAGTTTGATGGGTTTTGTTCCTCGTCCAAGTCTTGCAGTGTGGAATTTCTCCAACTCAACTCCAACCTCTCACTCTCCACCCCAGGGAGTTGGCAAAGGCATGAATAATAAGACGACGTCGATGGCTATTGTGCCTGTTGAAGCTCGAGTGTGGCTCGTTGGTGCCGCTCTAGTATCCAAACCCCGAATCTCACACTTGAGCAAGAAGTTCATTTCGTGAGAACATCATCAGGATGAGGGTGACAAACAAATTTGCTTTTTTTTGTGTGTGTTTTCTTTTTGAAAATCCCCCCCCCTCCCCCCTTTCTGTGCTGTGCCAAAACATGATGAAGTGTTTCAGGACGACTCGTGCCCCGGACATATCATGCATACAATTATTCCTTGCCTTCCTTTCCCCCTCAGTGTGGAAACCCATTCATTTACAGGAAACGATTGAATACGGCAGCATCATATTCAAATGGTGCGAGTACGGAAAATGGCACGGGCCCCAAATGGGAGACAACCCACGTCGCCGTTGAACGAACGTGATGGAACGTGTCAATGTGATGTGATGTTGATTTATTGCAAAAAACGACTCACAGCAGCAGCTCATACAAACCGCCAGTATGTCATCATGCTGACGGACATTTATTTATTTGTTTGTCGGCCGCAGTTCAAACGTCCCAAAAGGAAGGGTAGCAACCGGCTGGTGGAACAAAATAATCACCAAAATAGCCATTTTCCCCACCACATTTGGTTAAGCGGTCGAACGTGCGGGTTGAATCGTAATAATAAAATAAAAACACATCAACAACAGCAACGAGCTAAAGTGTAAACAAACCTAACGAGAAGCAAGAGCTAGGGCGAAATGAAAAAATAAAACCGATTCTAGTGATAACATTACCCCGTCCAGGCTGGCGCACACTCCGCCCTCCCCCCTCTGGTTCCTTGGAATTGCGCCCATGTGTGTACGTACGTACGTACATATTCCAACAGTTGCCAACAGTTGCCACCCAATACCGCCGACGATTGTGCAGAAGGGGGCTCACACATTAGCATGGGAATGTATATTTATGCACGCTACATGTGCCACATTTATTTGGCGCGCCGCGTGTTAAAGCGACACAATTTCGACACGGTCGCCGCGGGGATTCATGGGTGGCGCATGGGAACGAATCCAGCGCGCGTGTTTATGGTGAATTCGACGCCTGTTGTTGTAGTTCACAATTTGAAATTCTTTTTTTTTCTTCATTTTTTAAACCATTGCGCTTCAATTGTTGGGTGCTGAAAACTTTTTTCCCCATCCCCCCAAGCCTTTACCCTTTAAATAATGTGTTTGTTTTGTGTGGTATCATCGTTGCGCTACAGGCACAACGCACAGTGTGCGCGATGAGCACGCAGTCACGTTATTTACGCCGCTATTGGGAAAGGTTGGCCAGTTGGTTGGAAAACTGATTAGCTGGGAGGGCTAGCAACCCGGTGAATCGAAGCTTTGTTTGCGTAAATGATCCCGGGGGAAGCGGTGGTGAAAATTCGAAAATAAATAAATAAAATACACTATAAATATACATAAACAACGAAAAAGGTAGACAAGGAAATGGTTACACTAAAATATTAAAACTTATTTACGCACCCCGATTTACACCTTGCATCATAATGGTCAAACGCATGGCTTAGTTACTTAAAGCCTTGCTGTGAGTGAATCATCTAGATCTTTAAAGACAAAAGACTAAACCGATTAAATTGGGTACGTCAATTGAACGCTTTGTTTGAAGCTCTTTCCGAGAAGGTTCATGAACTACAACCGATATGGCCTCAAATGGCACTTTCTGTTTGTGTTCCTCCCTTCGAGAGAACTACAGAAACTCAACCATCAAAGTTTAAAGTGCTCCAAAGCACCCTCAGCAGGGTAAAGTTCAACAAAACTTTGCAATTAAATGTTGATATTTGAGCAAATACTTCAACAAATACAGCCGCTGTATGATTGTATGTAAGCAATCAAACATAAATATAGGGTTTGTTATACATACTTTCAAGGCAGAGGCACTCATTCTCCAATGTTGTATTCCAACCACTGCCTCAAGCAAAACGAATGCAACCCTGTAGGAGAGGATACATGTTTCCGAATAAATAAATAATTTTTAAGGAAAAAATCCTATTGCAATAATACGAATCCCAACTTGGCTTGGATAAAAATAAGAAAAGCAAACGCACGCATTCCACCCACGAGCGGGCACACACACACACACACACACACACACACACACACACACAAATCCAGCAGAAGTCTGCAAGGGAAAAATAAAAGCAAATATTACGCATTCGAAAGAAAAATTTATGATTTAAGTTTTCCCCGTGGCAGCGTATGCCATATTTCTTCATCTTTATCTTCAGTTTACAGTTCGCCCTGCCATGCAAAAAGGGAAAGATAGAAGATTAGGGAATAGTACGGATGCCGGGGACGATAATTTGTGCAGCGAGGATGAGGAAAGGGAAAACATTCAACAATAATGTAGCTTCTTCGTTGCCCTGGCAGGCAGGCAGGCGGGCAGAGTGGTAAAGAAAAACGAAAGCGAACAACAATTCATACTCAGGCAAAACAGAGAGGGAAAAACTTCGTTGGCATTTCTGTTTCATCCGAACCATCCGCTCCCGTGCAACCTGTAGGGCCGGTTCGCGCCGTCCACAACCGTCGGGTGGCGTCCGAAATGGAGCGGAAGCGCAATAATGCAAACATACAAGCATTCCATCCGGGGAAGGGCCCACGCGCCCTTACGAGCCTGTCACTCGTGTCCATTATTGGGAGTCTCTTCCGCGAACTGCCATTCAATGGCGAGGGGCGTCCGAGCGGTGAAGTATTTCGATTATTAAACAGCCACCATAGCACCCCTCCTTTGGTCCCATCACTGGACATCATTTTTGCCGTGGGTCCAAGGGCAATTTCGGTTGCAGTTTGCCCACACAAAACATCCCCAGCGTCTATCTATTTTCTCTTCACGTGCGTGCGTGAAACATGGCAAGACGCATTACATCTACACAGCCGCACATTCTGCCGTGTCTCTGCTGCGCGCATTATCCATGCTCAGCACACCGAACACGTTCTCTCACATTCCCCCCGCTCCCCTCCCCTGGGGGGGCTCGGCTGGAATGGATAAGAAAACAACCGAAGCGTGGAAACAATGGCGCAACAGGACGACTCTACCGCGGCCCTTTCTTTTCCTTTCCAAACGACCCGGGGTTTGGCGGAATGGTGCAATATTTGGGGTAAATTATTTGATTCCTTCGTGTTTGCCCAGTTTCTCTTTCCCCTGGGCTGCTCCTTTCAGTGACCACCATCACCACCCTCCCATGCGGATTGGCTTTTTCCATTAAATTGCAAATTGATGGAAAAAAGTCGACCTCACCGGTCGTACGTTCGGTCGGTTTTCCCGCACAGTACGGGTGCGTTGTGTCTCCCAGCATCTCGGGCAGGTGTGTCTCGGAGGAAAAAAGCCCTCCTGCCTCTTACTGCCTTCTTTTGCCAGCCATAGCCACCCACCGCTAGGGCTTTAGGGCCGAGTCGAGCCAGTGGAAGCATAATAATGGGTGTCCATGTTTTCTTTACGCGCGCGCGCGGGCGCTCGCCTGTCCTGGCTGGCTGTGATTATTTCCCAGCGGTCCAGTTTGCTGTCCATCCCCCCAAAAGCCTCAGGATGTTAATTTCCGGTCGAGTTTGGCCAGATTTGTTAGCTTCCTCTGGTGTTTTCTTGCTCCTTCCTTGCCTGGCATCATTGTTGCGTCTCGTCCATTTCAACGCCTTGCTCCTTCGCATCGCTGTTTACCTATCGCTGCTATGTAAGAAGCTAGTACCCGTTTGCCCAAAGATGCGGTTCAAGGTCTTGCCTCATCGTAGACACACACACACACAGCTTGCTATATACGCGTCCCCTCTGTACGGTCAATCAGGTCAAAACGATCCATCTTGTTGCAGTAAATGCTTCGTTACTGGCCTCGAATCAGCTTTCCGTTCGTAGTTGTTTGTACACTGTCCACGAAGTCACCGTTTAATCAACTTACCCGATGGTGGTCATTTCCACACACTTCCTTCCACCGCACGCACGCGATGTGCCGATGTTTGTTTGCTCTACCGACCTACGAGTAGCAGCACCACTTCCCTTAAACGAATCCAGTTAAAGCGCATCACATCTGGGGAACCAACGTTGAACCTCCCCAATTATATGATGAATCTTGCTTCCCTTTTCTTGATAACATTCAAACAAACACACACACACGAGCTCACCCACCGCCCGCCAGGCATCTCGTCTGAGGTTGTTTTTCCAAGTTTGTGCAAACGCTTTCCGCCTGCAGCGAGAAAGGATGGGATGTATGTTTTTGTTTTCCGCACAAAGTTAATTCAAACTTTTACCCCCATTTTGTGGTCCCCTTGGGGGGAGCAAAGGGAAGTGTAATAATGTTCAGGAATCTCTATCGATGACTTCATCCTGGTTTCAAACCCGGGATGAACCATGAAGCGAACGCGTGTAATCAAAAGCTTCCCGCAGGCAGATAGAAAAAGAGGCACAGTACTTACCATGATGCGTTTGTAAAGCGTTCTCGTGCAAACTGAAAGTAATTTTCTACACACAAAAGAACAGTGATTTGATGCGCAAATCAGCAAAAAAAGAAAAAGCCTTCGAAAGCAAGATGTTATCTTTTAGCTTCCACTGTTCTTTTCCTCTTCGGCTGCGCTGCGCTGTAATCGAACGCTATTGATAACGCAATCCATCATTCGTTGAGCAAGAGCAACACTGTTTCGCTATTTTAAGGCGGAAAAGTTGGGTTTTCTTTACAAGGAGCGATACGTTTTTGTTGAGTTTTTGTTTGCTTTTTTTTAAAGGGCGTTTAAAGTAAAAGTTTTAATGGTTGAAGATGTACAGTGTTTTGATAAGGAACAATCTGAAAACGTAAATTTGTTCTATTTTCAAGAAGAAAAGTTTCTTTTTTTTATCGAAACAAAATTTGACTGCAATTTCGCCCTCATGTCACATTTATAGCATTTTCCAGCAACGTAACGCCCAGACGTTACACTTGTGTTGTAAATAAGTTACAAAACTCTTTTTACCGCTCCAGTTCGTTTGGCTACGTTGTTGTTAGTTGGCTGCTGGTTTCAAAGTTTTTGTTATTTGCTACTGGCAAGCCTTTGACAACTCGGGGAAAACTATTTCAATATTCAACTTTAGAAAAAAAGAACATCTGTGAAAATTGTGCTACAGTTTGCTTGTTTGGCGTTATACTGAGCAGCAGTATGTCTTGTCAAATATTGTACTCTTTTCACATTTTGTCATATAAGATTAGTATTGTGCTTGTTCCAAACAATGATAAAATGATTGTTTCTTTAAACAATATACGGAAATATTGATCACACAAAACCAGGGATCGAAAACGAATTAAAGCTTCACAGCACATACACTCATTTTAGAAATTAAATTATTCTCTAAATTGCACATTAAATGCAAAAGCGTGCTCCAAAAGCGTGTTACACTCATTTCAATGCATAAAACGCACTCTTAATTTCTCCTCCAAGACTTAAAATGGAAAACAATAGCTTTACGATTGCAAAAAAAAAAACTTTACGACCACACACAGCATCGCATTTTGAGCGTCACCTATTTGTTGATGCATGGTGAAAGCGGTAATGCTCTCCAGCTACTAATTAATTCAAGCATTTTATTACAGAGTACGAGGCGCTGTCATTACGTAAAGCTACGTGCTTAAGACCCGCACCAGCCATCGCTCTTATCTTCAAGTGTTGCTCTTAACAGTTTAATCTGCACCCGCATGCAGCATGTTCAATGTATGTGCGCTCCCTCTTCAAACACTCAATTTGTTGACAAACCAGGGAAAGGAAGTGAAACAAAAAAACCCAACCCAAACCACAAAACACTTTGGTGCAAATTTAATGAGACAATTTAAGTACCCATTTGATGGCTCGTATTCAATAGCGCGTCTTGAAAGGAGTCGAATCAAACTTTCCCTCTCCGGATTGTATCGTCTGCTGCCTAGTGAATAATAAAAAAGGCCCTTTTCCCCCACGGGGTGAACCCGCGCCAGCATTGGTGGATAACAACTTCCAAAACCAACCATCTACCACCCACTCGTTAAGCCACCCACGAGCTCATCAAAATCTATCAGAACCCCTTTTGTGGAATGAATTGAAGCCACACTTAACTGACTTCGTTCGAATGCGGGTTGGGGTGTCTTAATTCAATTTATTGGAAAATAATTTCGATCACACACGTACACATGTCACCCGACCAACAGCCACTTCCGGGGACACTTTAGCGATAAAAGGTGGAAGCGATAGCGTGTAACAAGCTTTCCCCTTTAAATCCCCGGTTCTACTCACTTTCCATCTCCCCCCCCCCCCCTTCGATCAACCGTTCCCAATGCCGTCACGGTTGGATCGTATGCATATTTTAGACGCATCCAAGCGACGAATCATTCAGTGGTTTTGGAATTTCGTATTCAAACCATGCCGTGCGCTCAAGGGTTTCCGGTATCTGGGTCATACGAAACACCAGCCGGCTAGCGTCGTAAAGTTTCCCATGCTTTACAACCACACCCCGTCACACCGGCAGCGTAGCAGTAAATCCGGCCACAATCGACACAACCTTCGAAAAGTCAACGTCAAAGGCTCACAAAGAAAATACCACACCCAACCACCGTTTCGGAACCGTTCGCGTCAAAGGGTTTGAACCGCGGTTCAATTGCTGCTTCCCTCGCTTCCCTGCATGCAAACCAAATCGTCATCGCCAATGTCGTGCCTTGCGTGCCACGTATTATTGACGACGAATCGAAACCGAAATCCGGTGACCGGTTTCGCAATGCTCCGAAGAAGGTCCCGACCGATTTCTCGACTTCTCCCTCCCTTCGAGCCTTAAGCCACAAGCCGCAGCTCAACCGCATGCCTATGTGTGTGTGTGAGAGAGAGAGAGTGTTTCGGGGCTCACTAGTTCCCAAGACATGTCCATCGGTTGCACGGTGGTTGCGGACCATAAATCATGCACCACCCCAATAATAAAGGTACGGGCAAAATGGGGAAGCATAAAACTATTTGCTGAATAATAGTAGGTTCAGTTCAACGGATCGGGCCGATTTCGAAGGCGGAATCATCTACGAAAGTTAGCAGCTGTTGTTGTTAGTGGCTTGGGAAGGACACGCAAGTTGCCAGTGGGGGAATGGAAGATTCTTCGGCAACCCTACAGCGAGTGGTGGCCTTCACGCGACAGCGCCATCGATGGCTTTAATGATACTTCCGCGGTTAACTGTGTGATTTATTGGATAAATTTATGACTGAAGGTGGAAAAGCGGACCGAGGACAGCATGAAACGGAGGAAAATCTGGTGTATAAATTAGCTCCCGGTGAGAACTGTGTCAGCTTAGCAAACAGGGATATTAATACAGGCGTGTAGTTAACATACATTCAATTGCACCCTGCTGCAAAACAGTGGCAGTTTACATGGAAATCATGTAGTATTCATTTTGTTTTCTTTGACATTTTAAAATTTAAAACCCTCTCCAAAAATCTCACAACCAAAGCCCATGTGACCAAATCTGTTCGTGTTCGGCTGTATGAGCACACATACTTGCCCAAAAAACACGGCACATTCCTCGCACAACTCGCTTGCGGTCGAGAGGGTACTGGAAACTTTTCTGTTCCATTTTCTTTCACGACAATCTAGGCTTTTGGCATGCTGATTTGCATGCAGACGAAGGTAAGATCCCTGAACAGGGGGGTGGTGAAAGGGTGGTCCCCAGTGCATCACTTCGTTGTACGTTGGCAAAACTTTCCTCCGCACTTTGTGCACAAATGGTTCATCAAACCTTAGTTCAGTTCTGAAGGGGCAACACACACACAAAGTGTCGTCGCTGGACAGCATGTCTGTGTTTCTCACCACCCGCCCCTGCTAAAGCGCCTCGGAAAACCGCATGGGGGATCAAAATCTACCAAATGGACGCACGCTTGCCTTTGCGCTTCGGTAAGCGGTGTTGTCTAAAAATTGGTGACAAAAGTTTCATCATTTCCGTAACGCCGTGCCCGTACGATCTACCGTAGCAAGGCGGAACGGCGTACAGGCACAGTGAGATGAACCGGAGATGGTCCGGATTGATGACCCGGTTGGTTGTGGTTGTGGTGTGGCTAAAACGGGAAGACAGCGGTAAAGGGCGACAGGCGCGGGAACTCATTCGAGGAAAAGTTTTGCTCATTTTATTGCCTCCGGGGAGCTGGTTCTGGTTCTTCATTCGGTTTGGTTTGAAAGACCGAGCCCCTGTGGTTCGGCTACCGCTTTTGCTTCGCTGTGCCTATATCGTCGGTACAGTGAAACAGATGGACGGACCTTGTAAGGTAGTTTCAGTTATTCTGATTTCGACAGAGAGTTCGTCGCTTGCTGCCTCGTTTTGCCACACCGTTCCATCGGGTATGGCCGCCCGTATGAGATTAATTTTGTGTAGAAGATGGAACAAAAAAAAAACACAGAGAGCAACAGACACTTACCCCATTTTTGTTTCAGCACACCATCGATCCGTTTCAGCAGCAAGTGTTAGTGTAAAAACAGTGAACTGCACAGTGAAGAGAGTTTGGAGAATAGAACGAAAAAAAAACAAAACAGTAGCTGGAGGTCATCCACAAAATTGCATTCTTCAAGCGTACGGAATGGAACGTAATAGAAGGGAACAGACCGCTATCCATTCGCGGGTGAAGCAAGTGATGTGAAAGTGGGCCCCAGTGTCATAGTGTAGAACGCAAGCTGCACAAACCTCGCTCTCGGCTGGCTGTAAGTAGAACAGCAAGCTCGTACTGTTTCGCCACGGACGACATTTTGCTTGGTGTTATATCTTACAGTGAGCCGGGTCGGGGAAATTCAACGAAAATCGAGCAGCTGGTCCGAGATGTACATCGTTCACAGTGAGACACGACAAAATGGAACACACACACCGGGGAGGGAGTGGCCAGTGGCAGTCATCCAGCAAGAGATACATAATTACAATTACCCTTTATCACACTTTCATTTGTGGACGGTGGATCAGGTGATTTTGGACACGCTGAATTGGATGAATTAAAGACAATTTGAGTGCGCGAGAACTATTGTGTGTATAATGAGAAATGTTAAAAGGAGTTGATGGTGTAAATCAGTAACATAGAAAAGATAAGTGCAATGCTTGAACACAGAGCTTTGGAATAATTAAGAGATATTGAATCTCTTAAAGGTGTAATTAATGGCACTCTAGAAAAGGCTCTGTAGATAAAAACCTCCTCGAAACAGAGCTATTAATAGCTTTCGATCGATATGTCAAAATACGATTTGCACACATCCTCCATCCTCCAATCGGCCAATCGTATTTACATCATACATGGTTCAAATGACCTACGTATTCTGTCCTTGCAGAAGTAGCTATCTCGTTATAAGTGAACTAATCAGTGAGCCAAATAAGCACCTAGATTAAAAACCGCCCTCATTACACTCAATCAATTTAATCCTTTTATGTATATACATTCTTCTTTGTTGTTTCCAAAACTTGAAACTTGTTTAACATATTACTGGCGTCCTTTCCGTTATAAGTTCGAAGGCTGAAATTTCAGCCTGTCAGCTGTTTGCATTGTATAGCAGTTTTCGAGCAGCTATCTAAGTGAGTATAATATACAGGTGGGCTTATCCCAAAGTGTATGAATTTAGAAGGCTGATTTTTATCGCTTCTGCTTCTGAATTAAGATTTTAAGAGTGTTTCGTGTATTCGTCAAGCTTCCAGAAAGCTTGATTGAGCAAAAGTTTTCACGGATCCTGTCAAAAAGTGATATTCAAATTTGGTTTGAAAAACATGCTATGAGACCACCTGGGCTACATACACTTTGATTCTAGATTCCACCACGTGATTTCTTTAATGCACCTTGGGGTAAATGTAAACAACACCGTGTTTTCGAGCAGGTACTCGAATCTAATTCTAGCTTTGAGGCTAGAATAATCTAGACTGAAAATTGCAGGCTAGTTTTTTGTGTGGTTTTGTATGGAGTGTTTACATGATTTCAGCCTCCAACTGTCAAACTCCATACAAAAAACTAACTAAAATCGTGAAGGGCCCTATTTTTGGAAATCTAGAATATACAACAAACAGCCATAAAACTTGACAACACTCCGTCTGTGAAGTTAACTCCACTGATGGCATGATCATAAATTGAAAATTTATTAACAACCGTGCAGAACACTCGGGACGCAACCGTTTCTCTATTCTGCCACTGATCATTCATTTCTCCACAACCATATTGCTCGTTTATCAAAACGTAAACTTAATAAACCCTTCCCGGCCGAATAATTAAACGCCATGCTCAGTCTTATTCGATAGGCGTTGCCGGAACAATCACGCGTACCAAGAACTGAATCGTGTCCATTCAACTGAATCGTTAACGCACATTTTCAGATCAAACGAAATCATTATAATGCCCTTGGACAGCATCACCCCAACAAAACACCCACACTGAAAAGGAACCACACCACAGAGCACACCAGCAACAAACAAGC
>KB667489.1:897320-910538 GCA_000349065.1 Anopheles quadriannulatus | reverse complement strand
CACCCCTTCCCGCCCCATTTGGACACAATAGTGCTCACTAGCACATAAAACAATTCGCTGAAAAACAGATTTAATTTACCCCGATCTTTACTCCGCTTCAGTTCTTGCCATCGCACACTCACACTCACCGATCACATCCCTCACTGCCCCCTCCCGTTTGAAACGATGGCGTGGTGGTCATTAATTTTGCCGCCTTAAATATCACTCATTACAGGGACTTACTGAAACCACCCGCCACACCACCCGCCTCTTTGCAGATGATTTCGCATTCGTTCGCTTTTGTCGTTCGCAGGCTGGTGAGCTGTTGCTCGTTCAGTTGCCATTTTCCCAACTCCCATGCCCTCGTTGGGCCGCTCCCTTCTTCCACCTCCCCATTCGGGAATGTCCACAATGACACATCGCCATCAACGCTACCACCAGGCCAGGCCAACAAGAGCGGCACCACTCCACTCTTGGGGACAAGTTGGCGATAGTCACTACGGCTTTTGTGCCCTGTGCGTGTGGCCTTTTTTAGTGTGCATTTGATCGTTTCTCCTCTTGCGCTTTCTGCGTTCCGCAATGTTTACGGAGGAGTTCGGTCGTGCGGAGGGCAAGCGGAGAGTGCGTGTTTTTTATTGGCCCGGACTGTGCCGAGGTCAGGCTCGTAAATATGCCGCACCAATCTGTCATCATTTATTGCGCACACAGCGGCACACCCAAACACGGACCCGTCCCTCGTACCAGCTCGTAATGAAGGATAACACCAGCCAAAAGCCGCTTATTTTCGCCAATTAAAAATCATCCCACCCACCGCGCGCTGTCTGCTGTTGGGCACCGTCGCCACAACGCCGACCACACAGACGGGCCGGAGAGACGCTTGCACAGAGGAAGTTTTGTATGTGTGTCTGTGCCAACAAAAGTGCAACAAACGAGCGTGACCGTAATAATAAGTGCGATTTCAAAAGATTTTCCCATCGATGGCTTTCCCGTCCCTTTTCCCCCCATCTGTTGTTTTCATCTGCCGTTTGGCTCCACCAGTGCACGGAGTAAACAGCATCAGTACGGGTAAGAGGATTCCCCTGGGAAGGAGGGCAAAAGCAAAAAAAAAAGCACCGAGAGTGACCGGTCGCGAGCCGACGACGAGTGGGACGAGCGGCAAGGACCGACCGGCTCAACTAACGACCGGATGTTTTGGGCAAATAGAATTAAATCCCCGTCCTTTATTTACTTTCCACATTGAGCTTCTTCTGAGCCGGACCGTAGGCTTCGCTTGTGGACACTTTGTCCTTTGTCCCCTCGGCTCCGCCCAAACCCTCAAGACCTGCTCAACGCGCGTGAGTGGGCCGGCCAAGGAAAGGGTGTATGAAGGTGGTATTAGTGATAATAAACTTTTCACTTCAACTGGGGGCTGGCGTTGCCACAACCTCACTCGGCAAGCTGGAGCAACCGACAATTTAGCCAGCAGCATGCTCACCGGGTAGGGCATGCTCTGGCCGCCCATTTAAGACTGGTCATTCGTTGTTCTTCGCAGGGCGGCAGGAAATTAAGCCGAACGAAGGAACGCTGCCGAAACAGCGTCTCGTACACACAAACACACACACACAGACACACTTACACCCACATCGCCTAGAGTGCTTTGCATGCGCTCGCCCACAGCCAAACAGAAGCCCGGGATGACAACCGGGAAGGGTGACGCTTTCGTAATTAGTGAAATTGCTTCCAGTCCCCGTGCTTCGATCCGACCGTTTGCTCCCACCCACCCACAAGCTGCTCCGGGTAATTGGTTGTTCGTTAAGTAACTGCCGAGCTTCGCCCCCGGGGTAGGTGGGAAACCATCGAATCGAAAGCTCGGGCGCCGGAAGCGTCGATCGATCGAGTTCGAGTGTCGTAAAATTGAACGCAAACCCGCATGGAGCGTTTCACCGCCAAAGGGCCCAGTAACCAGATGGTTCCAGTTGGCGGTGTTGTACCAGCACTATTTGCACGACCGTCTGCTAAAGCGAGCCAAACACTTACGCGATGTTTGCGAAGCTTGTTCGCTGTTGAGGATCACGTTTCTCTACATTCCTTTGCGTTGTGATCAGAGCTGGTATGGTGATGGTAGTATCAGGAAAAAAGCACTCTCGCAAACACAGCAGCTTCTTTACGGGAGCTCTCCCCCACCGGTGTCCAGCTGCTTTGGCAAACAAATTGATATTTTTATTTTCAACATTGTAAGTTTTCATACTGTTGGGGAGCCCTGAAGTTAATAAAAACTCTTCGAAAAAAATAATGCAAACCCTCTGGAAATACACGAAACAAGCAAAAGCAAGGCTCATTCCTGAATAATGATATCCTCATCTTTTTGTTTTCTTTTTGTAAAGATTAAATAAACACATCAAGGTTGAGATATCAAAACCTTCTATATCTCAACCTTGATGTGTTTATTTAATCTTTACAAAAAGAAAACACATACACGAAAGTGCACAACTACTTCAGATAATCAGCGCAACATTTGATGCCGGAAACACACAAACAAACTGTTGATTATCCTGCAACACGCTGGCTCATGTCATGCCACCGTTTAGCTTGCTATGTGTGCCTCGTGCCAACAACGAAGGTTGCTCACCCTTAACACAAATGGGAATTACCGCTAGGTAAATGCACTCAAAATGCGGTAAAATATGCTTCATAATTTCTTACCTCCAACGGCGGTGCACCTTCCATTACAGTTCCCGCTACGTTGGAGCACAGTGGATTGACCGCTGCACCGGAGCACAGTAACAAACACGCGTCCGCCAGAGCATATGTTTAGCGAAAGCGAAAAGTCAAAATCTTTCCACAACTAACACACACACGGGGTGTTTCCTTGCGTCTAGAAAGTATTGCCCGCAATCATGCAAGATCCGGAAATGGGTTGCTTGCTGCTGCTGCTGCTGCTACTTCCGCCACTTGCGCTATAAAGCTGTTACAAAATTGTGCCAATTGCGCACGAAATAACATCCACAATTTTGATCTTTCTGTCGGGCTAGTCCAAAAAAAAACAGGGCTACCAAAGTACGGCAAGTCAATTTTAATAGTCGACACCGCGACACCGCGAAGCTTATCACTAATCCCGATGCGATTGCTTGCAGTCTGCCGGTTGCGCGATGGAGCCATTTTAAATAAGCCGGAAAGGGACAGAGAGTGGGGAGAGGTTTTTTTCCTCTCTTTTTGGCAGCCATACGTTTCCTGCACCACCTGCTAATCAAAATTTCCCATCGTTCGCGGTGTTCGTTAATCTGATCGCGTACGGTTTATGGGGCGCTTTTCCGATGGATTCGCTCTCCCCGCTTAAGGGGCTTAAGGTGTGGGCTTCGTTGCTTGCTATCTTGCCATCATGCTCGTAATGCTCGTGTACGTAGCTTGTAGCACCTTGGCAACAGGTATTGGGGGGGGGGGGTCTGTACGGTTTGAAATTACTAACCCGCGTCGAACGAAACTGTTACAGTGCAGCGTTATAAATCGCTCAACACGTGCTGTGTAGACCTGTTGTGAGGATTGGATATTTATTATACGTTCTACGTTCGCGTAATAAAGCTTCCATTTCTTGGGGCAAAAATTGCATTAAATCAAACACGTAGTGCATTTCTGGGGCCCGTTGGGCGAGAAAGACCGGGAGCAGGAGTTTTTGATAACATGCAACGCCGCCCCATTCTTTGTAGATTGCATCGGATCCCACTGAGACAACGCTCGCCAAAAAGGAAGCCTGGTGGTGCGAGGTGGTCGTGAGTAAATTCCATTACCATCACCATTCTCATCATCATCATTCTCGTCGTCGTCTGTGTTGTCGTGCGTGGTGCTGCTACAATCTCGCCCACCCAAGCGCTAAACTAACAACCACGCACCACCAACCAAGCGACAGATCGTTCCCTGATTACTGATACATCGCCAAACAGTGGTGTTGGTGAAAAATGGTATCTACCGTGGGGTGGCTACGGCCCGGGATATGAAAACCACACACTACACAGCGTGGCGTCTTCGGGCACCATCACCTTACGTTGGTGTCACGTTGCTTGTGGTCCGGTTTTCTTACCGCCCTTGCCTGCTAGAGCGCTAGCTGAAATCTCGTTCTCCAATCCACCGTGCCACCGCGTGTTCACACGCCGGTTAGCACAGCGTTATAATTAATTCTCACCGTTGGATTATACATATCTTTGCTATTAAACTTTATTTGTCTACCGGTTGGCGAATCGCAGGGCTTGGAAGCGAGCGAGCTATGGGAAGATACAGCAACGGAGCAGCACAACGCTCTTCCGAAACGGGATCTTGCTATCACCGAGCGTGGCAACGTTTTCTCAACCCCTAGTCTAGACGCGAGCCACACAAACGGTATAACAATTTGTGTATCTGTGTGTATTTCTAGAAAGGTAAATGAGAATGAATAATCATCCTTTGCCTTCGGCTGGTGGGCTGGGTTTGCACATGCTCCGCGCGTCGGCTGAACGGATTACTATTTGCTGTTTCGCGTATTTAACGCGATCGTGTTTGAAAATGTGTGCGTGTTGATTACACCGAAGCGGCAAACGAGCAAAGCATATATTTTGATGAAAAATTCACCAGAACCCAGTTGTGTACTTTCGTAGTGTGGGCTAAACTTTTTCGCCTCGTTAACTGAAGCGCTCGAGTTAATTAGGAGCAATGCGTACATGGGGCAGATTTCGTTTGATGAAATTTGCCCCCTTCAGCCTAGATTTTACCGCATGCAGCATAATTTAATAAAACGAAGCGCTCGTGGTGATCGAGATGCTTGCCGTACGCTTTTCGATGAGTGTGAGGTATTGGTGGGTATCTTCGTTTGGATGGGCATTTTTCTTTCTCGCTGATTAATGATGCCTTCTCTGGTGGTGGTACACATCAGCGCGTGATAAATCATAAATTAATTTCCGTATCGTTAGCGTGCTTTGTATCAACATTCATTTTAATTTACTATTTCAAGGGTTGTATGGTATTTAAATGAGTTGTTTTTAGCTTAAGATGTGTCTTATACCTTATCCTCTTTATTCTTATTTTACTTCTTCCTTATTGCGCGACGAATATACTTTTTCGTATTTTTTACACTATGCCTTTCTTCACTTTGCGCATAATTGTGCAGGTAAAAATAAATACCGGAACTTTACCCATTTAACCCCATTTCCGGCAGGGTCGTGTCCGTGTCTTTACCATTCTCCTTCACTGCCCATTTCACTTCAGCGTAAAGGTGTGCCAGTTTGCAAATGGAGAGAAGGGGATGGTCTTTTAGCTACCTTTTCCTAAAGCCTTCCCCTTCCAGGGCGGCTGGACAAGCACCATACACGGAGCACACGAAACGCAACAGCAAACGGCCGCAATCAACCGCAATTTCCCCGGCGCTTGTTTAAATTTGATATGTAAATTTATCCTGGCCAAAGAAAGCGCAACCACCACAAGACCTGCCGGCCACGGGTAGCGGGTAGTCCTGAACCAGTGTGTTTCCGTTCAAACACACACACACACACACACACACTCACACACACACACACACACACTCACACATAAATGGCTGGCAGCGAAAAACGATAAATGGAAAAGCAACTTATCGAGCAAATACCGCAAGCCGGGCCGGCGGACGGCACCGCACGGAAGTCGGCGGAAATCTTCACTTTACAGCCAGCTACTGTACCGTTTCGTACAGCGAAAGACATTTAGCCGTGGTACATTAGGCCGTTTCCTATTATAACCCCCGGCCGCCCACCATCCTTTGTTGTGAGATTGTGTTGTGTAATCTGGCCGTAAAACGGTTTGATTTTCCGTTGTTTTGTTTTTTTTACATTTTATAACTACATTACAATGTTGTTGTGAGTGGATCTTTTTAAACCTGCAACCCTCCCCCCCTCCCTTTGTTTGCCCGAATAGATAATTGGATTGGAAACAGAACATGTTCCAGAACAACAACAACAAAAAAACCGGCCAAAACACAACCCAAAGCCCTCGTTTACCTATTTTGCAATATTAATCTAACCACATCCATTTGCTGTCCAGAGGGGTAAAAAGTTCTAAATAGAGAGATAGAGAGACAGAGAGGAAGAGAGAGAGAGAGAGAGAGAGAGAAAACCATTAACCTTTTGGTTAACAATTTTTCCACTCGCTGTTCTGCGAGCTGCAGCCGTAAAGTATCCCCGTAGATGCAAATAAAGCTAGGTCCACGGTAAACAAGCCCTTAATCAGGTGACGACGGTGCTAGTGTTGCAGGTTCCTTCTTGAGGTAGGATTAGTGCGGGATTAAATATTGTCACTCGTAGCTAGAGCAAGAAACGGGTGGAAAGAAAAAATGGCAAATTAACTAATACTAACAGCAAAAATAGCAAAATCCAAAAAAATAAACCCCGGTGACCTTTCTGTGTGGGTCCCAGGGCAGCACAAGAAGAGGGAGATTATCGTTCGCCTGGCAGCAATGTTAGCATCGTTCACACGCGCGCTTAATGATAAAGCTAACCCTGGCGGTTGGCAACAAGGGTGTGTCGTTACTGTTTTTAAACCCTTTGCCTTTTTGCCTACCGCTCGCCTCAAAACACCCAAGACGAGTTTTAATCATGCAGACACCTATTAAAATTCTGCTTAGCAGAGGATGCCTTTTTAATTACTAACTTTAATTGCGAAGCGATGTTAACGTTTCCTTCTCCGTTTTGATGAAAGGCTCAAAGAGTGTGCGCTATTAAATACTGCTTTTGCTCAACTGCACCACTCTTTCTGAGAGGTAGACTGTTAATTCCTTGATGAATCATAATTGTCGATAGTTATGGTTAAAAAAACATGGGTCACAATTATTAAATGTAGCTGCAAGAGTCGTTTTTTAAGCCTCCTAATTACGGCTCTGTAATGACAAATTCGTAACAAAGTTTAAAATCTGCCTAAATCTAATTCACAAATCACTGCCAAACCAACAGCACCGAACCGGCAGCTGTACGTTTGAAGCGAAACGATCCGTTTTCACAAAAAAAAAAAAAAAAACAAGCGAAAGAACCACCACCCGGAAACAATAGTTCCGCAACTTTATGAAGCTCCATTTGTAATTCTCACGCAAACCATAGATACCATACAAGCCTACACAGGGAGCTGGGGCTACATTGGTCCATCTGCTCTCTCCCAAGCTGGGTGGGTCGTACGACTTGGGCCGTGCGAAACAACCCGTGGCACCGTACGGTGGCTTACGCGGGCAGGTCATGGACACATAAATTTATGCACTTTACGATCGCTACGGCTGGTTCGCTGGCGCGTGCTGGGCACCGGGAAGAGATTAAGCATGTTTTGCTGCCGGCGATGTTTATGCTGCTGCTTGAAGACGGGCATCTCCCCCGCGGTGCGTGTATTGAGCATGCTTTCGCACCGGCTCGCCCTTTTGGGACCCATCTGCAAAGGCGGGGGAACGGTTGTTTTACTCGTAAAGACGCTTAAAATCTAAGGCTAAGTGTAATTTTCCCACAACTGACCGGAGTTCACTGTTGGCTGGTTGCTCCGTGTCGGTCAGTTGAGGGTACGGAAATTCATCGTGGATTACGTTTCTCGTTAACTTTCTGAAATAAAAAGCGAAATATTATATTCGTACCCTTTCGCTGCAAATCAGTGCCAGTTCGATCTAGCCTTATGCTGGGCTTGCGTGTACGTACAGCAAGAAAGCACCAAAATCCTCCTAATTGAAATCACCCATGAGACTGACTAATTCGTAAGCCTTTCGCTACTAATTCGTTTATCTGCCGAGATGCTGTCGGGTCCCGAGACCCGTCCACACAAACGTTCCCATGCGGCTGGCAACGGATCCGGTGGACGCATAAATCCCACTGCTGCTAACCAATGTACATGCCAGCGTTACGCGAAAGCTCATAACAAGGCCGTCATTATAGAAAAATCAATTTGCCCGGCTTTATTATGTAAAGGATACACGATGTGTGCCAGCCTATGTGTGTGTGTGTGTGTGTGCATTCTTCTTGCCCATCGCTCCGGGACCATATGCTGCCGTAACTGTGTTATTCTTCGCTAACGAAATTACGTCTACGGGTATGAAAACTCGATCAATCCGCCTTTCCTGCTGCTGGTGCGTGTGTCCGTGATTCCGAGAATCAGACCACTTGGTACACCCCCGTAAAGGTAAAGGCCTCCTGCCGTCACTATATTGCCACACTTAGGCAGCACTGGAGCTCTCCGATGGACCGCGCTGGGGGCGGCCGCGGGGACATACCGCCAAAAACAATACGCCGGCCCATCAATCATCCATTCGTCAATTTTCATTACGCCCCAAACTCGATCATTTTCCGCAGTTCGCAATCGTTCATCCATTTCTGCTCCATTATGCTCGGGCCGTTCGGATGCACCACGACTTCATTCATTCACACCGATCGGGTAAAATGGCGGGGTACGGGGGGCAGGGAAAGGGATAGACATTGATGAAGTGGGTGGGTGAGGCGGCAAAAACGACCATCCGTATCAAGCTCGCCGTATACGCGGGATAAGGGTATGGCAGTTTTGTCCTTCCATCCATCTGTTCCCTGGCCCGCGTCTCGTCCCCCTTCCCTCTTCTGAGTGGCCCCATTTTCTTCTCGCCTTATCCAATTTGTGTCCTTTCCTTTTTCTATGGAAAGGAAGCTCCGCTCCGCTACTATGCGCGTTAATAATTGATGAGTTAATTACTGGGAACGACCGAACCGGGGCTTGCCAACTTTTCCCAACCATTCCGACCGCTGTGTGTGTGTGTGTGTGTGTGTGTGTGTGTGTGTGCATAGAAGGTTTCGTACGGTAGCATTCCTAGGAAACAGGTCCTGTCCCGTGTTAGTTCCCTTCGTTCTAGTCCATTTCGGGTGCGCCTAAACCTTCGTCCTTTCCAGTGATCAATGATATCTTTCCAGCGAGAGCTTCGCCAGGGATAGAAAAACTGGTGTTAGCGAAAGGGGGTGCACGCTGTACCGTTTTACCAACCGGTACGGATATCCTGCTTGTCGCAAGTACGGGATAAGTTTACGGCTTCTGTCCTTTTCTTTCGCCGCTTCCCTCCTTCGTCCTCAGACTTGGACAAGGGTCGACACTCTTAACACGCACCCGAACAAAAGCTCTAGGAACACGCACTCGAACACACAGACACACATCCGGTACGGCTACATTAACAATACACACAGCTTTGTGCCAAACGCGACCAGGAAACCGCATGGCCGAGCCCGAGACGGGACTTCAACATTGCTCTAGGGAAAAAAGGGAAACATTTCTACGGCGATTCGTTACAACACGTGAAACAAATACAGCGTGCTCTTGAAGCATTTGCGCATTCTCTATCTCCTTCACGACGGCTTGCTTATCGACCGGTTTTCCCCTTGCATAATGGTCATTATCTTTGTGTAGTTTGCTTTGTGTCCTCTCGACAATCCGGTTGGATGTATCGGTGAATTAGGTAAAAATCAATAACAACTGCCCCCCGGCGGTTGGAGTGGTGGGCGTTTTGTCGAGTTGATAGCTAAGAAGCTACTCGAGAGCGAGAAGTTTACCTTTGTACCACTCGGTGGATGTTTGCATTTTCTTTTATCTGTTCTGGAAATTTCTCGACTCCACGGACAGGCCAAGAAGGACACAGAACAATATTGAATTATGTTATCAAAATAAGACAAGACAAAGGTTTCAAAAACTCAATGTACCTAAATGGAGATGTGAAAAATCACATCTACCAAACCAAGTCCCAACACATTATTCCTATCACCTTTGCTGAACAGTCATTTCATGGTACAATCGTCAATTCAAATGACTTTACAACATGTCCGTCATGGGCTCAAACCTCATATGGATCGTCGCCCGTAGTACGGAATGACTATCCCCCTCCGTGGTATGCAATAATTCTCAAAAGTCCGTATATTGACCTATGACTTAAACCAATAAGAAGAAAAAGCATCTGTTAAACAACCCATCGCCAAACACCTAAAAAACGCCCACCTTGACAACCCAACAGCATCTCGAATGATACGACAAAATAAAAACTTACTGCAGGTCAACAACATTCGCGCTTAACGCTTCTCACGCAGTGTGTCCACCACATTCACCCGTGCTAAAGCCGAGCCAGCGACGAGACTAGTGTATTATTTTGGACTTTGTCGTGGGATCATCATTTTGGAACCACTCCCAACCTCCCCCCAAAGTGCTAAAAACAAACACTACACTTCAGCCGAAAGACCGTCAACCAAGAGACGGGTCCACCATAAACGAGGTCCATCTTGTCCATCAACATTCCACCAGCCTCTACCATCGACAGCGCAAGACGCTTTCTGCCACCAAGAGCGAACGATCCCCATCCCCAGTAACAGTCAGTCCGGGTGTGGAGGTTGGAAAATTTACTTTACCGGATTATGAAACGAGCCACTCGAGGTCGTCGTGCAGACGGAACGATTTGCGACGAATGTCCCCTGAGTTTTTTTTTTCGTTTTTTTTTCTCTTCTTCTATGTAGGGTGGTGGCATTTGCTGTTCTTTATACGGTATGAACGTAAATGGTTACACACACACACACATATACACGCCAAAGAATACTTCAAGCATGTCCTTTATCCCCTTAGCGTCATGCAAGTTTTGGTCGTGCGGCAGGGATTACCTTCGGCCCATTTGAAGGGTTTTCTTTTTTACAGTTCCATCACTACCCCTACCACTCTCCCGCGGAAAGGTATCAGAAGTGCAAAAAGCATGCGATCGTGATCATCATCATCATCATCATCTTTCAGTGATTGTTGTTTGCCTTTCGCTTCGGTTCGTTAGTGCTCCGGAAACCCAGAACGGTGACGACTGTTGAAAAACATACTTAACCAAACGATGATAGCCTTAACGCTAATGCTTTTTGCTGGTTTGCTTTTGGAGGGTTTCGCTCCCCACCCCTGTGCCGGCAAAGGCGCACTCGGGTACTTTCATTGGCGGGGTTGGGGGACATGATTTTTGGGATGCCAATTACTGCCATTTATTTCTCAACACCATACGCGAACGCTTTTGCCTGCGCACTTGAGCCGGTGAAATCGGTGACACCGTCAACAAAACGAGACGTTTTACATTTTATTTCAGCCAACCGTTCAGTTAAAAGCCAAATTACCCATACCTTCCCCCATCGTTGATAGGACATGAAGCGCGTGTAGGGTGTAAACTGTGTGCCCGACGCCGGGCTGCGAATCGAGCTGCGAAACATTTACCCACCCAGAACGGTTCCACCACCGCTTGAGATGCTTTGCGTTGTGATAGTAAAATAATTAACACTCTCTCTCTCCACACTGCCAAATGCTCTGCTGCTTCGTACTACACCTCTCCGTCTTTAAATAATAAACGTTGCCCATACATACTGGTAACGTTTGGGGAGTTTCTTGTGTGATTTTTTTTTCGTTCACAATCTCACAAAGGAGATATAATCAGTTCGATGACAGTCTCTTAACGAAGGTTACCAACCCGGTAATCGTGACGAGGGTTTCATTAGCTTTTCCAAAACGGAGGGGGAAACGGAACACTGCACTGGGCTTAATGACACTTTACCCACCCTTCGTCCCGCGGGTTCGTGACAGGAAAGTTAAGCAACCTACATTGGATTCCAAACTCTCAGAGCGTTGGACGAAGGTTTAGGCTTTACATGCTCGTACCTGAGTGTGATACTGTTGCAAGCACGCTTTAATTCTACGCGCAAACGCCACCAAGCACCATGCGCCTCCATCGGTAAACGTCTTTATCGAATAGTTGCTCAAAATGTTGCTCATTCACCAATGGTATAAAGACATATTGAAAAACTTGTTGCTTAATTTTATTCTTTAAAGATTTTTAAAACAATTCAATCATCCAACAAATGACCGTAATTGTGGCAGGATTGAAGGCAATTTTTATTTCCACCTTAATTCCTTCATTTTTTTATAACGATTACCAACCCATGACCAAGCTACTTTCAGCCTGTTCTACTGTCTAGTAACGTTCCAGCTAATACTGGATGATATAAAGCCACCGGCCACCCTTAGACACGCGCACGTGACGCGGCAATGAGTCTCCTTCGCACACCAGCCACCATGCGTCTCCACCGAAAATCGAATCGCGTCTACTCACCAGTCTACGCATTTTTGCCCCACTTGCAGTAGCCAAATCCATGGCCCTAATAAAACGGCAGTCAATCAAAAGCTCGCTCAATCTAGCCGTCGGTTCCCCATCCAGGTTATTGAATTTTTCCATCATTCTTCTTGCCAAAACGGTGGGCCAAACCGTCGGATACGAGCGTCGAATTTTTTTGCTAGATTTTCATTTCACGTTCAAATTTCCTGCTCCTTTCACTCTGATGCCGCATAACCACAGAGAAACCCCGAAGACCACCCATCACCATCTATACCCAACAAAGGATGCCCACTTGTTTCCGCGGGAAACAATTTCCGAAAGGCCCATTTTACAACAACGAGCCTCCCTCCCCCGAAAAAAAAAAGATTGATGATGGGTTCCGGCCGCTAAAATGCCAGCCCGCTAATTCGCTGTTTGCCCAGTTCGTGCGAGATCCTTCGCTCGTGTAAGCAACGCATTCTATCCCTACAAACTCTACCACACACACACACACGCACGCACGCCCGATGTGTTCCGTGAGTAATCGCGGTGGAAATTATTCGCGCATGAAAATGCGCTATTTGGCAGACGCGACGCCGTCCCGTTCCCGTCGTTTATTAGATTACACTTCACCGGCTGTTCAGACTGTGCAGACGGCGGCGAGTAACGAACGGCGAGTGTATTCAGAGGGATGAGGGGATGAACAAAAAAGGGATTTCTCGTTCCGCTGACCAAGCTGCTGTCAGGGCTGTGATCGGTAACCAGCTTGCCCTAGAAGGGCAGCAGCGTGCGAGCAATGCAACCGGCGGCCGAATAAACATTTCCCCATCTGCCTTAACACTTGTCACGGGACGTCCCTTAACGTGGGATCGGTACCGTGGGATCACCCTTCCCGCATGCCCGCGGCACCTTCCCCCCTTCGTTGCGCACAAACTTTAATTGGGACGGTAATTTTATACAATCACTTGCCATAAATTTTCCACCCAATCCCGTTTCCGGTGTCGGTGTGTCGGTTGGTGGCCCCTTTTTCGGCAAATTCCCACGAGCGCGTTCGTGGAGGACGCGTGAAACCGTGCCTATTTTTGCTTGCAGACCCAGCTAAACGACCCCTTTCAAAGTCCGACGCACGACGAGAGTTGCTTTATGATGAATTAACATGCAAAATGGTCCCTCCAACTCCCTCCACCCTG
>KB667489.1:882320-892320 GCA_000349065.1 Anopheles quadriannulatus | reverse complement strand
CTAGTGCTGTCCCGGCATCTCCACTATCCTATGTCCAGAGCATCAAATTCCAACCCCCCAGGGGGTGGGCCTGGATGGTATAAAAATGTGTGTTCAAATCATTGTGCCGGCATGGCGGAAGAGAGATGACGAACCACAGCGACATGGTGCAGGATAGATGGGGACGGATGGAATGGAAATTTAATGATCATAAGTTTCACATGCAGCACGTAAGGTGCGGCGAATGGGTAGTCGAGCCCGTATCAGGTTCAATAAACGGTCCGGTCGGTTCCATTCTTTACCTTCTCGGCTTTTCCGTACATTTTCGTCACGGACCCCTTCAAACGCTCCGATGCGATCGTTCCTACTATACAGGCGGAGCGTTCAGATTGATTTGATGGTGAATGCAATAATCTATTTCATGATGTACGTTTCCCTCCCTTAGCCCCAGAGAGCCCATTCCGAGTGCGCAAAAACCCATGTCTACTTGACAGTATTCAGCGCAGGTTTGATGAAGTTAACAAACACAGTGACCAACATCGTTCTTTCTCTCCCAACTCCCTCTTTGCAGGTTCGTGTCTCGGCTCGCATCAAGCGCAAGCCGACACGCTACGAGGTTTCGGTAGTGACGCGGGATGAAGTCGGTGCCTACAAACCGTATCTCTGGGAGCAGTCCGTCTTCGAGAAGGGTCCGATGTTTAGGTAAGTGTCTCACGATACTACAGTGCCAGCCATCTTTTTATGCGCTCGCAAGCGGCAGTCCACACGAAAGAAAAGGAAAACCTCCACACAGGTACGCAAATTGCCAGCTACTGAGTTTCTTATCCGTGTGGTTTTCTGTCCCATCCCATCAGAGAGTGGCTGCTGACGAAGATCGTGAACGGTGAGCGGGCTTCCTACTCCGCGCCCAAGTTTGCCCGCATGCAGGAGCGCACCCGGTCCCAGATGCTCGAGGACATCGTGGCCAATCTGGCCAACCACGCGGAAACCGGACAAATCCCCAAACCGTACCGAAGGGGTTCGTGGAGACCCATCGGTGAGGATCCTTGCATGTTACGAGTGACAGTTAGTTGCTGTATGCGACTCTATGTGCCGCATAGTATGTACTTGAAAGCTATCTCTCTCTCTCTCCTTTCTCTTTCTTCTCTCTCTTGCTCTCTCTCTCTACTGCAAAAGACATACTCATGCACACAGACTCGCACTTTCTCTCTCACACAGACTCAGGCTTCCTCATACGAAATTGCACACGTACGTTACGGTCACTTATACGCATAATTACATATCTATACCATGCAGTTGATCACTCTCTCACACACGCGCACACACACACTCTCTCACACCATCTTTTGTTATGGTCCAAATCTCTGTACCCTTTGCACTCCTTACGCATCTTTGGTTTTTGTTTTTCAATAGATTTTTTGTTTTGCATTTTTGTTCATTTTCCGTTTGACGAAACTATACAAAAATGATTGGCTAGTAATCACCCCCCATTCTTACTCTAACTAACTTACACACGCACACAAAAGGTACACCGCTTTTGCTTCTTGATATATTGCTTTCTTACTTATGGTCTAGTGTCCCATCCACGTGCAAAGGAACGTGGTTTTCTCTCGTTGTCTTCAATAACATTCCCTTTCTAGAGTTTGTTTAGTGATACGGCTTACTTGTCTTCGACTAGTCTGCAGTCGATGCAGGAACGAAGAAGTTGTGGTATTGTTCTTACATTTTACATGGTTTTGGATAACTTCCAGCATCCGATCTCAAACTGAACACTACGGACATTCATGTGTGCGTAAAACGTTGTACTAATATTTAAATTAGAGAATTTCCATAAACCACACAAGCTGAAGAAACTTTAACTCCATCGTTGCATTCAATCTCAATCGTTAGTTCTATCTCGCTGTTAGCACTTGGCAAATTTCTTACAATTTCTCAGAATAGGGCGTACTATTTTCGTAACGAGGGTTGAACGTTAACTCGTGTGCTTTTCCTAGGGATGAGGGAAAACAGTCTCTACATTTGCAAGCCAACCATTTGATTCCAAAACAATACTCATCGTTCCCAAATCCCACCGCTACAAGGAAAATGTATGTAGCAGTTTGGGAAAGAAAAACATGCTGTTTTGATATTGAGCTTATTTGAACTACATTTCTACAACTTCTGTGCCAGAAAAGGGTGACTGACTTACAGTGCGTTTAATATCTGAGCAAATATTATGTATCTTTGGAGCAAGTTATCCAACAGTTCAAACTCCAACTCAGCTTTAAAGCTATCATTGCTGTGTAAACCGGTGCTTTTTGCTTAAAGAAAGTAGCTGACCCGGCTGCCTGGCTAACTTTGCTAACCCTTTTTCTCTGGCGGAATCACTTTTGCAACAGCTAGCAAGTGAAACTTTTCACAGCTACTGATTACTCGCTCTCTATCGCTCCCCATCTCACTCTCTCGCACAATCTGCCACGTTGTCTATCCTTCCTGCCTCCTGCCAAACACTATCGCTAATGCACACGGTAAACGAACCAAGTAGAGCAAATGCAGCGGAAAGCCATTGTCCGCTTTGCCGTACACGTTGGCCATCCACCGCGTGACCGGTGAGTGGAAATCTATCGACCCGCGCCGCACCACACGCCTTCCCATCACCGCCATCCACCCGGACAGCAGTGCACCTTAGCTTTATGGGCAATTAAATTAGGAAAATTATTAAGCTCAACGCTAAGTGAAACATAAAACTGTGTGAACCAGGGACGGAATAGGGAGAGTTCGGTTGGTTTGCCAAACTTTTCCATGGCCCTGCTTTGAGCGGGCACAAGATATTGGCATTGTGTTTTTGTGTGCTGCTGCTTTGCCAACATTGTATCACCAGTATAACCGAGAAGGGGGTGGGGGAGGGGGGTGCTATGTGACCAAAGAATGCAAACTTTGATGTCCCGGGTCTGCCCACTGTCGAACCATTAGTAATGTAAACATACTCATTCACGTGTGTCCGAGCGGAGCGCCTGTCGCCAGTTCGGGGGACAGGACCTGTAAGGACCAGCAGGAACAAAGACAACCTGAAAGAGGTTAGGAAAGGTGGCGGAACGAGGGGGGTTCAACCTCAACTAGTAACAGCTTTCCACGAATCCTGTCATTTTTCCTCTTCCAGCTCGTTACGTGCGAATTTCACGTGGCGGTGGCGTTTTGTTTGTCACCGCTTCACAGGAAACCAACACGGAAAGGCACACGGACGCTTCGAACGGCCCCCCCCCCCCCCCCCCCGGTATATCCTTCCATTTCCCACCGGGTTGCATTGCGTCACCCTGCTCGCGGTTAAAAATAAAAGTAGCTCCTGTGATGCCGGCATCGGTACAACAATGGCTGCGATCGCCCGTGGCATGTTGCGAAAGCAAACTAGACACAAATACACGTAACTCGATACGTTTTGCAAAAGATAGACGCTGGCGCTAAAAAGCCCCGGGAATGGACTCGATGTGGGTTTTTTTTTTTTGTAAAAGAGCTGCCACTGGTGATGCTTGTTTTTACTTCCATGTTCCTTTTTGGTCTGTTATCGCGACACCCGGACCGTAACTAGGGCAGGCCCCAAAACTGGGTCCTCCTAGAACGCGTTGCACACGCGGACGACACAAAAACACTCGCCCTGGGAAAACTCGCTCGCACAAACCCACGCTCAGGCAGAATTAACCGTTCGGGCTTAGCGAGCTGGCCTAAAGTGTCACCGTCGTAACGGTCCGTTCTTACCTATGTGAATGGATGGCTAGAGCCTTTCGCCCTCCATTCTTTTGCTCGTTTTTTGTCTCTACCCGCAAGAGAGTAGCGCTGTCGAGTGGACAAAAAAACCCGCTTCAATACACACCCCGGTGTGCCTGCAGGGTGTGTGTGTGCGTTATCCTACACTTCTGTGTCGGACCGGCGTGCTCGGTTTACGCGACCAAATTTCCAAACCACCACCGCTAGTGTATTGTGCTGCCGTACCTTTGGCCGGGAAGCGTATGGAAGCGAACAAGGGTGTGGCACCTACTGCCATTTCCTTCACCTTCCACCCTGGGCAGCACTCACGCGAACGCTGGTTGGAGCTTTGCTCCGACACTTGTTTGCTTTATGATGCGCTTATTGTTTGGAACCATCCATTGGGCCTTCTCTTTCTTCCCTTGCCTATTGTCATTTTGAGGATCCGACAAGAGTTTGGTTACCGTCAAGGCAGTTTTCTCGTGCGGCTCGAATTTCCGCCCCGAGCATAAGGGGCGATCAGGCTACAGTCCATGATCAGCTAGCAAAATTGCGCCTGAAATGTATGCAACACGCTCTTCTATTTTTACCACCTCGCTCACGACAGACTGCGGGCTATGGTTGATCGCCGCTGTCGGGTTTAAAATGCAAACAAATGTGTCTTCTGAGCTAACGTTGTTTGCCTCAGCACAATGAATGTCGGTGCCGAAACGAAAGACATTTTAAAGTTTGGCAAACATCTGTTTTTCGTTGGTATTTTAAAGCTATGGCCAAACGTTTTCATTCTGTGTTGCCACACTGTACTATTCTGTTACATTGTTCCTTGCTTCGGCGATTGTTGGTCAGCGAGTGTAGAGTTTCTTTCGCGTTGCACATACATATATGCTTTGTAACGGAATGGCTTTGAAACCTTGACTGGTTTTGTTTGCCATTTCCACTTTTGTCCTTTAATCCTGGCGAAATGTACCACTAATACTGGATAGTGCTAGATCTCAGTTGCTGAATCAGTTTCTGATTTTTTTTAAAATAAAACTGCTACTTTTAATAGTACATATTTTCTTAAAGGCTTTTGTCGTTCGCCTAAAAGTATGCATTTTTTAATTATCATACTTATAACATAATTTAACATTGCATAAGTTCAATTAACTATTGTAAGGTTAACTCTAGCCTTGAATCGACATGATTTCTAGTAAAAATATAGAAAAATCGATGGTAAAACTGTTTGGAAAGAAATAAGCAACATTCGAAACAGTGATGTAGAAAAAGTATAACATACCTTTAGGCGCATTTAACCAAGCAATACGGGATTGTATATAAGATTGTGTATCGTTCAAACAAGTTGACTACAGCAAAATCATTTTCTTTTTTCTAATACTTAGAATTATTTTGGATACATTTTTAGAGACAAAGGTTTCCTTTGCTATCAAAAGGAAGAGACTTTTCCTGAAAAATCTGGCCCGTTTTTAAACAATGGTGTTTTAAAGCTCCCAAAATATCAATGTACCATCAGATGCAAGCACACAGCATACAGTCAAATAACAACCTGGCCTGTTTTGTGCACGTTTTGCATTGTACAGTTGCGCAATGCAATAGAACATGATAGTGCTCACCTTGCCCTCTGCTTTATGCATGTGTCTGTTTTCTTTTTATGTGCAATTCAAATGTACACCGAGCACATGGCGGTTGGATTTCAGTCGAGAGTAGTGAGATAAATATGGCTTTAGCGCATCGCGCACCATGTTTTACCCCAGAGTAGACACACACACACACACCAGTCATACTATCACACTGGTCCGGTGTTGATTTTCTCTCTTGAACCCTTCTCCCCTTCCAAATTTGTTCGCTAGCTATATGGGAGACTCACTTTTCTTGCTTCTTTTCTGCTTTTCATGCTCCCATCTTCTTTTTTTTTACCAAGGCTGCCGCATCCGTCCAATGCTGCAGTGCACAACCGTTTACATCATCCTGTCTTAGGTTTAATTTAAAAAAATGAAATTTAACCGTATGTTGAACCTCGAATCCACCTGCAACACCTGCGAATCGGACACACATTCACACCCCTTCCCGAAGGCCAAACACTCATTGCTTGCTTTCGTTTTTTTGCTGCTGCAAATGCCCAATGTAAAAAGAAAGGAAAGGCCAAAGTAAAACCCCACAGAAACAAAGTTTTGCCACTGAAATGGAATATTTTTAGAAACCCCTATCTGGCCATGGTCATGTAGCAGCACTGAAGGTGATTCCCTGGTTGGAAGAATTGCAGAGATTCTTGCGTGTTTTTTTTTGCTTCCTCTTCACCGCACGGGAGAGAGAGAAAGAGAAAAAAAGCACATACACATGCTGCGGAAAGCACCACCTAAATCCACCTATTTGCATTAACCTTAATGGTGGCGAAATCTTGTTCCGACTGCTATTATTCTGCCATCTTTCCCGCCCGTCCCAAGCCGCACGGCGGGCGCACCCCGAGCATCAAGCTTATTAACGCGACATGGTGTAACGAACGTAAAAGTTACCTCTTAAAAGCTCATCCCACTTTGGGGTCACATAAAAAACAACGAGTGTGTTTGGTGGTGGAGCTCGAGGGAAGGGGAAAGCGCGCATCCGGCTACGTACCACGCGTTTAGGTCGACCACATCTGCACCCGTACCGAGTGCCGAGGGATGAGCTGCAAAACTCTGCCGCTGCTCACTAATTCATTAAAAATTGGGCGTGTGTGTGTGTGTGAGAGAGAGGTTTGCTTTTATTAGCCTGCTGGCACCGATTTCGGAACTCAAAGGAGTAAAAGCTTCCCCGCTCAGCTCCACCCTTTTTTAAAGCGGTTAAGCGGAAACGGAAGTTTGACCAGCGGGCTGCACTGTTTTGCTGAGTGTCCCGGTGACCTGATACACTCCAACTCCCACCAGTCCCACCGAGAGCCTTTACGGGATGTTTTCAGTAAGATGAAAATAAAATAAAACCAACATACCCTGTCCAATAAACAAACACCTGAAACACACAGCCTTATGCAATTAGGGAAACCTGCTTGCAAGAGGGGAAGAACGCTGTGAAAAGCTTAACGTAAAATTGAAATCATGACCCTTCCTCCCTGGAACCCCCGGATGCGGTGGCTCATTGCAAACTAATACACAGTAGTAAGGCGGGAGAGAATGGGAAGGAGCTTTTATTTGATATTCTACCTCTACCTTCGCACTACAGTTGTGTTTGATCTCGTTTTCTTCATACTTTGGCACGTTTTATTCCGTTGGCGCCTTCAGCGGGCTGCTGCCGATTCACTTCCTTAGAACTTTGCTTCTGCCACTAACAGACAAACACCAAGTTTATCTCTTTTTTGCTGCTTTCTTTGCACTCGGTTTGACTCTACCCCGGCCTTACTCCGTTCGTTTGCTACTTTCACGTGTCCGGTATGTTTTTTGTTGTTGTTGTTGTTGTGGTCAGTACGCTTTGGTAAACGACAACGACGACGACGACGGCTGGTTGGGATTTTATTTTATTTCATTTTATCTCATTTCATTTTATTTATTTAGTTTCTGGTAGTTCCCCGACCTGGCCCAACTCAGCCGGAAAGTTTTGTGTGCCCTCGGCTTGCTTGCCACGAATGCTAGTCATGTGTGCCCTTGCCGGAAAAGCTGGTGCTTTGCGCTCTCCCACAACAAACGAACCGAACGTCCGGTCCCAGTGTACGGTGCTATCTCTAATGGAGATTAAATATTTATTAAAATTTATCATTAGCTGTCCGTTCCGTTTCAGTTTGACGAGGGACAAACGAGACTGGAGGGACAAAACGAGAAAGTAGCAACAATAAAAAAAACCAACGTTCGAAGAAAGCATACTCCAATGGCACCGTGTTTTAGTGGCGTTGGTTGGCAAACATGCTGTTGCTGCTGCCCAGGATAGGGATACATCCCGGCGCCAGTTTCGACCGGCAAAGATAACGATGTGCTAGAAGTCACCCCGTTGCTTAACCCACAAAGCAATCACTATTCACCACAGCGCAACGTGCTATCGCGTGTTTGCTATGTTTTTTCTATGTTATGCCACTTGCCCACCACTATTCGGATGTGGGATTTTAATTTGATAAAATCGGGATGAAATTAGATGGAATGGGGAAGCGCGATGCGATCTACGAAACATGAATGGAATGGGCATTTGATAGCTTTCGTCGACAGCGATGTGTTGCGCTGGTTGTGGTTGGTAATTTCTATCTACTTGCACATCGCCAACATAAGCTTATGAAATTATCGATCAAAGTGTGGAGCTAGCGCACAAATAGAGGTATGGGGGATATAAGCAAGGGGAAAGGAAACGTCCAAGACATAATCCTTTCCCCACACACGGTCAAACGATTCAACCAAACACCGACCAAAGACACTACTAATGAGAAAGGTTCGCAGCAAGATGTTAGCGCCCACGGCTCGCATGAAGCTCGCATTGCATACCTTCAGGCGGAAAGGGGCAAACGAAGAATGAGAAGAAGAAAAAACCCTAACCCTACCCTAACCCTACTGCTGCTGAGCACTAACGGCAATGAGTGTTGCTTTCAATTATTCATTCCTTATGGCCGTACGGGCGGAGGAAAGGGACGGATCGAGGTAACGTAATGGCTGCTGAAAGCACCGTGCGCCATCGTACCGCGTCGTCGTTGCTCGTTGCAAATTGATATAAACACTCAAACCTCCGTACGCTAAGCGTGACTAAAAGAAAGCACCCATTCCCGTGCGGATGTGTGAGTAAATTTGAGAAGGATAAGACCACTTCCACCCTTTTTCAAATACACACACACAAACACCGATCGACCCAGTGTTTTGCGAACAGGATTAAGAAGCAGTGCTTATTTTGTAGACAGAGAGCGCACAAGACTGGGTTTTGTTGCGAAACGTTAAATTTTATCGACCTTCGTGCCGGGCGATGTGGCTCTTCGAACAGTAGAACGGTTCGAAATCGACATCGTTGCCGTGCTGTGAGGGCCACAATCGCCCCGCCGCCCGAGATTAGACGGGTTGGGTGAGTAAATTTGGTTAAGATATCGTACCGGATTTTGATGGCACGCTGGTCCCATCATCATCGTGTTCGATGCTTTTTCGGCAACGAGTTCGGAGTGGTCGGGGTGCGACAACTTATCTTACACTCTGACTGCAGGCTTGCGCTCGCCTCTAAAATTGGTTGGATCGTTTGCTTTTTACGGTAAAAGGATTTACACGTCGCCCCGCTGGTTAACGCGTAACGGTTAGCATGATAAAGATAAAGTGGGCGATTGAAGAGAAATGGGTGTACGATGGTGAATTGTGCCTCTCAAAATAATACGTACGCCTCGGTATAACGTTTCCGATCGATCGAAATGAATCGCATGATTCGGAAATAGTTTTAGTGCTCGTGAAATTTATTGCCACTGTTAAATATGTTGCTATTATTTTCGTATCTGCTTTCCATATAAGTGAAATGTGAATGCTCTTCATACCGGATATTATTGTACGCATTATTGTACTATTGTTGCTGAACGCTTTAAAGTATGCAATTGGGTTTCTTCAAGATATTCTTAGACGGTCTTGTTAAGCACCTACAGATATACAAAATGTAATTATTTTTATTTTTCAATGTTTCATAGAACTATGCAAAAATATGAGTCATCTTTCATTTGCTAGTTCATTTTCATCGCAACAAGTATTAAAACAGATAAATTTCGTAATGCATATCTTCAGGCGGTCATACGCAGTAAATGAAATAGTGGCATGCATTGCATACCTTTAGGCGCTACACGTTTTAACCTCTGTTCAACGTTAAGCTTACGAGTTGAAGAATACTTGTCTGCCATTACATAAAACTGAGGGCAATGCACGCAAGTGTAATTACTACCGTATGCTTCTTGAGGCATATTTAAGGGTTTTCCTAAGTATCAATCACTTCACTCGCCATACACTGTCTCCTGCAACTGTCTGCATGACCTTCGAGTATGGTAGGGCCAGTGCCTTATTAACAGGAGGAGAGTTTGAGAGAAACCCATTTTTTCCATCGTTTGTCCCTCGGAGGATGCCATCTCGTTCTTACACCTTCAACCTCCATCCAAGAAAAGCCATTCAAAAGTTAATTTATTCCAAATTATAAACCATTGACATCTCCCAAACGATCGGCTTCAGTTTATGGCTACAACATTACAACCCAGTAAATTGTGTCCCTCTTGGCTGAGAGACAAATCAGAACCGACTCGCGGCAGATGGTAGCAGCTGCGTCGCATACAGCAGCTCAGTGGAAACCATTTTCAAAACTCAACCAGCGGACCCACTGCGGCCCGTCCATTACTCCCCCCCCC
>KB667489.1:794499-876999 GCA_000349065.1 Anopheles quadriannulatus | reverse complement strand
AAGTAAAAGAAACAAACACAACAGTGCCACAACGAACTCACACGCAGAAAATAGCCATTTCAACCAATCTGTTACACATTTCCACTGCAAGCCGCTCAAACATTATCCATTTCCTATCTGTAGTAACGGTGTGCTCGCTGTACGTATCTTTCCAGTTGACGATTCTGTCCCATATCCCTTATTCAGTCCCATTTTATTCATGTTGAATGAATGTCGATTGTATAGTAAAAAATGAAAATCAAACAAACATGACTAAATATTGAGTGTTTACATATTGCTGCGAGTGCTAACAAAACTGATCATAAAGAAACTGCGCCAAAAGTACGTGGATGGATTAAAAAAAAAAGACACTAAAAACACTAAAAACCAAAAAAGAAAATTAAACATGTTGGTATAACAAAAACAAAACGAGCAAAAGTTATTCGTACAAAACATTGAGCATGGTTGTTTCTGTTCTTTCTCCAACGTATCCGAAAATGTTATTTAACCAAAAATTAACGTTATATTGCGATGGGCTTGACAAACTATAATTTTATGTAGCTCAGGTTTTAATTTGACCCACTCAATTCTTCACATCGCAAAGGGCTGGATGACAAACGCACACCGCGCGATCATGCGATACGGCGTAATCGAAATTGTCCCAAAATTCAAACTGCGCGTCATTCCTCAAATGACAGGTAACGCTTCCCGCAGCCAAACTTGAAATGAAGCGTTACGACCAACTGTCACATACGTCAGAGCTCTCCGAAGCCCGACCAAGTCCCGTGAAGGTGGAGCGCTTTTTCACGATTTTCCGTGAGAAAAATCGAGAAAACAGGCGTAAAACCGTGTTCGGTGCGTTTTGTCTCTGTTCTAGCGGGGTGGCGCGTTACGCATTTCGCATAAAATACGCGTGAAATCGTGCGAAAGTGGCCCGAGTGATGCCGTATTTGCGCCTGCACATCACACAGGCAAACGGCGCAAGTGGGGTGAAGAAGCAGGCAGGCAGGCAGGCAGGTAGCACAGAGTATGCAGGCCAGTCGTGTTGGTGTTGAAAAAGTGAAAAATTCGATGGGAAAAGGTAAAATTTTCCATTTCATGACGTGGCAAACCGTGCCGTATCGATACTCCGCGCTGTGTTTCGTGGCGTTGTAGCGAAAAACCTCAAAAAATGCTATTTGTTTGTGTTGATACGTAAACAAAGCAAACGCAGCATCATCTGCCAGGCAGAGGGTTACTCGATTTTGCCCGTGTCCGTGGTGGTAAATAATGCGTCGATGTGAAGATTTTCAATACGTGTTGCTTTCAGCAGTGTTGCAATAGAAAAGTGTATGTATTGTATGTATGTGTGTGTGTCAGTGTGTTTCGAGCACAACAACTCATCTGGCAAAGATTTGTTTAGCGTACATTACGACACAATTTGTGTACCGCCGCCCATACCCACCCGTCCACCCGTAGCAGCAGCTGATAGAACATATGGATGCTTTTCATTGCTTTCCTTCACCCCATCTCGTACGCGTACGTTAGAATTGATAACGAATCCCTTTAAAAATCGGAGCAATTTAAATTTCGGGCATTATCAATCAATTTCGTCCGACGAAAGACGCGCACAAAGCAGAATTCCAGCGCGCTACTGTACGATCAATGCACAAAATACGCAATTGTTTCGTGTGTTGATCCGATCACTCGTTAGGCTTCTGCTGCGATGGCATTACATTAATTGAATTAAAATAGGGCCGGAACCAAGCTACTAGTAATGTGTTTATGATGTGAATCGTTAGCGAGAACCAATTGCGCCAAACCTGTCCGTACGTACGTAAGCTTTTTCTAATCGACTGCAATCGCAATGGGTCGTTATCAAGGTACCGCTGTGTGGGAGAGTGTCCCATTTTCAATGCATTTTCCATTTTGTGCATCAGCATAATACGACGAACCATTAGTGGCCGCCCCGACAGTGCTGGCGGTGGCCTGTTTTGCGTACGCTGCGGTGCCAGCAGCCTTTGACAGAACCGTTTACAATTAATCGCCCATTCGACGCAGGAGACGTACGTGGAGGCGCAAAAGAGACAGGAAGCACATTACACACGGTTCTCCTGTCCCGTTCTGTCTGAGAGCCCATGCATAGGCGGGCGCCCTCTTTTGCCGTTCGACCGTTAGCAGAATTCTCTTTCACTCTCGCGTTTCGCTCGAAGCTTGCTTGCTCTTGCTCTCGCGCACGCCTCTTCTCTCCCGCTCACGCATCGAAGCGGGCTGTGAGTTTAGGTCGACTGTTCATGCTGTCTTTTGGGTTCAATTTGCTGTCAAACCGCTCACCGCACAGACGGGCCTCGGAACTGTGTTTGCACGCGCGCGTGCGTTCTATTGCGAGATTTATTTTTCTATCACCCCTATTATTTACCCACTCGCTCTTGGTTTTTTGGAGCTGTTCGGTCCGTGTTGGCAACACTTCGGCAGATAGTTTGTGCGTTATAAATTGGAACAGACAAGCAATTGAAGAGCTAGGGGTGTGGTTGCCGGATAGTTTGACTACTTGTCGCAAGTGGCCGTTAGGAGAGTTGAGCAAGGCGGCAGAAGATATATATTTTTAACCGTATATATTTTATAGTTTATTTTTGGCTGTAATATGTCAGAACTCCTCTGACCGTGCGTGTCGTGTGAAAAGTGACTAAATGTGATTGTGCTTTAAACAAAATAAAAAAAGTGGCAGTATAAAAAAAGGCCCAAAACGTGCAAGAAGATTATCCTCCACGAGTTCTTGTAGCAATCGAGAACCTACTCACGTGAAATCATCTGCTCAGACGACGACGCGTGTCTCTCGCACCCCGTGTAAGGTGGTGTGGTGAAAGCAGATCACAGATACACGCACGCCCGGTGTGTCGTTTGTTGATTCAGTTTGTCGCAGTCATCATCATCACCGGTAGAACCCTAGACCGGAGCAACAGGCATCAAGCAGACGGCCACACAGCGCTACTGCTGCTGCCGGTACAGTCAAATCACGCGTAGGTGAAAAGTAGCGACTTTCCGCCGGTTTGCAAATTCGGAGTGTGCTGCATTCTTCCACCGTGTGTGTGTGCGTGTGTGCGTGTGTAGGTGGTGGGTTTACTAAATTGGCAATCGACAGCGATTTCCTCCCCGAGTCGGGCCCGGCACAGCGTCGTCACCATGTTCAGCCCCGAGTACGAGAAGCGGTACATGCAGCTCCGCAGTCCCGCGGCCCGCAGTCTATTCTCGGCAAGCGAATCTTCCTCGGCGCACGATCGCTTCATTCCCTGCCGGTAAGTATACTGCCCAGCCGTGGGTGGGCGGGTGGGTGGATTATTTTGCACCCAAAAATGGTGTGCGCGACGCTCTCCGTGTGCTCCACGCTAAAAGCAGTGTCCCACTTTTCAGTGCCAACAACAACTGGACGACAAACTTTGCCACGATCAGCACAAAGTCGAACGAAAATTCGCCCCAATCGACGAAGAAGCAGCGCGACTGTGGCGAGAATGCACGGGACAGCCTGGCCTACAGCTGTCTGCTGAAGAACGAGCTGCTCGGCACGGGCATCGATGACGTGAAGCTGGTGGCAGACGACAAGAATGGTAGCGGCGGCGGCGGTGGCGGAGGTGGCGGCGGTGGAGGCGGTGGCGGAGCTGGTGGCGGTGGTCTGCATGCAAACAGCCAGCGGACCGGCCTGTTCAAATATCAGTCACCGACGAAACAGGTACGTGTTGTAGTGGACGATAGAGAGAGGGAGAGAGAGAGAGAGCGGGAGAGGGAAGTAAAATAGGATGTGCGCTAGGCGCTGTCCATTAGCGTTTAATTATCGGAAGAACGTTAGGCGAAAGTCGATTCCCTCTAGTGTACCTGTTATGGTACACTGGTCCCACTGGCTAGAGTCACGCCGTCACGATTAGGCAGGGAAGCCATGCTGCTAGTGCGGCGATAAAACATCCCCCTATCGGTGCTTACTAGGCCAGTCACAGCACAAAGATTGGACGATGTGTTGCTGGGCCTTGCTTAGCAGGTTGTGTGCGCCCCTTACCAGTGCACGAAACGGTAGAAACAGGTACAGGTTTCGTAACAGCACAAACACGACGAACCTATACATACCGCGGGTGCAGTTTGCTGATAAGAAGGTGCGCCCATGGGATATTTCCGCTGATAAGCACCGAGTGTGTATCTGCCTGATAGGTGCAGTGTACGCACTTTATCGTGAAAAACGTATCTCCGTTTTGAGGATGCATCGTTTGATACGGGGACGGGAAGCAAACCGGAACCAAGCGAAACGTGTAACGACATGAGCCACCAATACTGTCGCCACAAAGGAAGTATTACATACGATCCCGCTTGTCTGCATGTCTCGCCCACTCGGTCAGACAGATAAGCGAAGCTTAATGACTTTTACACAACCCATCATGGGCACATCGTTGTTTGGAAGATAGACTAATGTGACTCACGGTGCAATATTGTCACAGTTGTGATGCATTAACCGCACCGCATTTGACTATGTAACAAATTCTGCCGCTAGCCTTGAATATATACAATGTAGTACTACAGCTTACACTGGTGAACTAATGCTACTGCTAGCCGTATATTAAATCATTATTTTACTCTCACTTTTAGTCATTCAGTGTGCGGGAAAATGAATGCACGGCCGTAGCAACGCGATCCCTCCCAGATCGAATCCGTGACGGCTTTTTGGTTATTTTTGCTATACCGATCGACCCGAATGGCTCTGCAACACACTCCACCCCATGCCCAACGCAGACGGATGGCTTTTTTTAACGTTCTACTCCTGCTGGTGTATTCGGTTTATTAATAGCATCACCCGTTTCCACACCATTGACCCGTTTGAAGAGCATCCTCTCTAATAGATAGATCGAGTTGGTACGTTAATATGATGTGTCAAGAGTTTACATTGTTTTATCACACATGTGCGTTGCGTTGGACTTACTTTTTAGAGCATGTTAAACCAGCTGAGTGTGGACACATTTTTGGTCTCACCTTAAAGTGCACTGAACCCACATGAATACGTACACTTGGACGCGTTAAACGTTTCATCGATCAGTTGGTAGACGTTCTAAAAATTGTTACACTCCACAGGGGATCGTTAATGTATGGTACGCGTCGCATGCAAATGGTTGGAGTTGAATTCTTAATGCTGCTGCCGTTTTGGGAAACGGGAACGTCTATATTTGGAGCCTTTTCCCGAATCAAACACACAGGAAGGAAGGAAGGAAGCACGAATAAGGAAGTCGCAGCATTGTGCTGTCCACTCTTCTTTGTAGAGGATGTGCGGAACCATGTTTAGTGCAAACACCCTTCCCCACGATGCATACTGTCCGTCGCCAGCCGGTCGGCATCGTTTATGTGCCGGCCTGGTGGTCACAAAACGCACCTCGAATTACACACCCGGTGGTGCATTCAATTGGACACCGACTGTTGACATACACACGCACGCAAGCACCTAAACACGTCCCAGTTCCCTGCCCGAGCGTGTCAGAAAGATGCTTATCGCGCGGCACTTGACACGCTTGATCGCGATCTCCCGGAGCGGGGACCAACACGAAGCGCAGAAGGCGACGGCTACACCGCTGCTGCTGCGGCTTATCGGTAGCGATCAGCTAAACGCTAAACGTTAATAATCAAATCTTTCCCGCGCCCCGTCTTCAACAGTCCCGCATTTCCATCGAAGCGCAAAAAGGCAACGGCAACGGAAATAAAAACAGAACGCCGCACCGTCGGATGCTCGGTGATCTTGCCCTCTCCCGTTGCGAAGAAAGGGAAGGTGTGTGCGTATATGCGTGCGAAGCATGTATAGACAACAAACGCCGAAAACATGCGAAACGCCACCGGGCGGGAAAGGGGGCTGGTTGGAGCAGGTTGATGACGGGCTAAATATGCAAAGCATATTAGCATACGTTACGTGTCTTTGGCCGCCCAAGGGGCAGTCAGTTTGGTCGATTAAAAGGTGACCGATCGGTGCGATCGGAGGACTTTTTTTGTTATTTATTTTCGTTGCATTTTCTGCGAATCAGCTGTTTAAAGTGCTAGAACGTTTGCTTCTGGTTCCAAGTTCGAATATTGTTTTTAGTTACAATTTGTATTGAAATTTAATCACAGTTACCCTTCTGTGTAAGTGTGATTAGTGTTAATGTTGCTTAACACGAGATTTTGTTTTGTCATAATCAACTGTAACCAATCACTTTTCCTTTCCCTAAAACCTGTTCACAATCGCTAATGGTGATGGGTTTAGTTTCATTTTCATCCTGTTGTTTAAAACTTTCTTTCAATCGCATAAACGCAAGGATCCAACAGCAACGATCAAGAGGAAATATAATTCCTCCACCCGGAAAACCGATACGGCCTCAACAAAAAAAGGCAGAAGAGGAGACCCCGGGAAGACACCCCATCTGATCAAGTTGTAATTAATGCAATTATCATACGAATCGCTGCGAAAAAGAGGGCACAATTTAGCGAAAGGCTGCGAAATGAATTTTGCAAAATTGATTGTCCCCATACCCACCCGTTCGCGCACGCGCAGGAATAGCAAACTAAGCGGTAAACCACATGCGTAAGAATATGCGTAACCTACCCCCACTATCCTCCCGGCGTGCCTTCTTCCCTACGCACACTTAACATATTAATTCCGGACCACTGGCACCGAGATTGCACAGTCAGCGAAACGATACACACACGCACACAGGCCGCACAAGAAGAAGAAGAAAACAAAGCAAAAAGCCGTCGGCGGAATTCGAACGCATAAAATATTCGCGAAGCGGTCGCGAAATCGTTGACGCATCCAACGCACGTTCCCGTACGCACCACCATCGCCGTTCCAAGTGAAATGTTTGCCAATTTCTATCCGCTGCTTTTTTGCGTGCGTGCGTGCGTGTCCCGCGTCCGGAAGCGCTCTCTTCCACCGAGCACAGGAGCTCCCCAGATAAGCTCCCACCGGCGGAGGGACACCCGGTAAACTCATTGGCAGCAATTACTATGTAAACGGTTTGAGCTCTGTCGGCTGCTGCTGCTCCCGTTCCGAATGTCAGCGGGCATTTTTGGCTGACCGTTTCCGATAAACGATCATTCCCAATGCCATTAATTGCTTGATTGAAACATTAGAAAAATCTGCACAAATGTGTCTGCCTTGGACCTGTCCTTCTCTTGCCACTATCATGCTGCCCGGTTCCGTACGGGTACCGTAAGGAAGGAAGGAAGCAGATGGGACGTTTTCTGTTCCAGCTATTGTTATCTGTTTTAACGGGAGCTGTGTGTGTGTGTGCTTTGTTTGTGTGGCTAATGTTTTTGGCAACCCAATTTTTCGCAAAAAGGCAACTGTACGATAAAAACCAACCACCACTGTCGTGGTCCCCCCCCCCCCCCCCTTCTTCACACCTCCTCCAACTCTGAAGCAGCTCAAAAACGGCACTGCCTCTCCAAACCCACACTTGCGGGCTTTAAGAAAACAAACGTGATAATTAAGAAATTGACTCCACCCGGCCGTCGTCGTCGTCGTTGTCGTTTTCCTCCCGCCAGATACACGCAACTGCGTAAAGAATGTATTCCGGCTTCCGAAACCTGGCCTCCTCCCCCGCCGCTTGGCTGCTGTCCTCCGAGCGCAAGCCACGGAGACGGAGACAATTAATTGCTGCACATTATATGGCCCACTGAGGGGGTGGGCGGACCCCAGGTACTTAACCTCCGGACGTGCGTGCGTGTGTGTGTGTAGTTCTTCCATTCATTCCTTTCCTTCGTTTGTTTTACCGCATTGTGGGGGGGGGGGGAAGGAGCGAGGGTGGTGCGTACGATGTGCGTTGTACGATGTTTGCGAAATTAAATTCCGAAAGTTATCCATCCATTGCGTTATGACCACCTGACCGGTGTTAGTAGATCGGGAGCCGACCGACCTCCGCAAACACAAAACACCACGTACCAACAAAAAACGATTGAACAAATTGGAGTTTCAATGTTTTCCGTCGTGCTTTTCTAGGGGGGGGGGTGCCTAAGACAAATATGTGTGTCTTAATTTGTACCGTGGCATGACCACAAAAAAAGGCAAGAAAAAAGGCTCCTTCAATACCCTTGCGAGAGAGAGAGAGCGAGAGAGGGAATGGGTACACAACCACGCCACCTTCTACACGACGCACCTTTTGATCCGCGCCTTTCCATGGCTTCTGCAAAACCTTCTTCCCCCTTTTGCCTTGTGCCATTCGAAGGTTGGGATGGGTAAGCCCGTGGCAACTGTTAATTGAAAAGAAAAACGGCTGCCCCTTTATCCAGGTGGTGGTGGTGATTGTTTTACTAGGTTTATGAGTTTTCTATTAATTTTTCGCACACGCACCAGTGCGCAACGCTGCTGCGTATGGTGGTGCGTGTCTGGGCTGTGTGTTTAACGCACCAACGGGAGACGCACCGCCGAACACACAAGTGTGCGTAAGGAGTGTGCGTAGGGTGCACTCCCGGTTTTTGGTGAAAAGATGCATATTTCATCGATCTGGCCACTACTGGCATTACGCACCCGGAGCAGGGAGGACTCCTCTATCTCTCTCTCCCTTCAATGTTAAATTGTGTATTTAACTGTGAAGCAGCTAGTGGTACTACTGCAGCGCTGAATGGTTGTGAAAAGTGTCGTCATATTTCATCTAACTTTATTAGATCCGCGTTTTAGAGTTGTACATGATGTGTGTGTGTTGTGTGCTGTTGGGTTTTCCTGCTTTTCCTTTTCCTCGCTTCTTCTCATACAGTGAGAGGGGCACTGGTGGTCTTTTGGGACGTTTGCTTGTTACCGGTGCTGTCGCTTCCGTGTAGCATCAGCAAACATCAAACAACCATATCATCCCCCTTTAACGAGGCCGAACCGCTCCGAATGTGGATGTGGAATTGCTTTCCTTTTTATTGCAAAACGACACCGCCAGTCAGGCAGAACGCATTTGTCATACTGTTCATTACAATATTATTTTCCCATTAGTTTTACCCCACCGCAAAGCAGCAGAAGGAGGATGAGGAGGAGGTGTAGAAGAGCGCACAGTGGCGCACAGTTCGCCTTTTTTTCGCCTAACAAGCGATCGTTGTTCGTAGCCACGATCTAATCGCTTGCTGTTTTGCTGTCTACTGACAGCCGAGAAGAACATGACAAGAATCTTCAAAGGGGCCTCCAGTCACCTTGCCCCGAAAAGAGCGGCCTATAATGAAGTCAATTTCTTGCACCAATGCTCTGCCCATCCCCACTTATGTCCGGGGTGTGTGTGTGCTCCTTCAAAATATGATAATGCACACCCGGGCATTATTGGCCGAAAGATTCCCCCCCCCCCCGATGGTGGTGTACCGCCGACTGGCTGGCTGGGTGCAATCAATTGAACCCGCCGGGGGACCTTCTTGATCGTTCGGGCGGTTGTTGTTCTTGCTCTTGCTCGTGTGAGGCACCATTAATTGTTCTAAAATTGCTTCTAGTCTTGATTTATGTAGCGCTGTTTCGAGTGTGTGTGTGTTGTTTTGTATGCCAAACCATGTGCATCCCGATCCCCTATGCATTCACTGACAAGAGAGGTTCCCTGCCGGCTCACTCACATGCTGATGATAGGGCCGCGCTACTATCAGTGTTATTATGAGGCAAACTTTTATTAGCTTTGTTTTGATGTTTGACGTGACGTGATAGCCGGGCGATGCAACGAACATAGAGACAGTGGGTCACACATAGGGTTGGATGGAGTGCAAAATGCGCAAAAATACACCGGGCGCGGACTGCGGCTGCATGTTGCGCGAGATCGGTCTGTTGGTTGGCATATTGGTGGAGCGCCAAGCAGGCGCCACAGGCGTGCTACTTTTTTTTTGCGCACAAGGTGTGATAAGATACGGATTTGGCAAATGTGGTTCTAACAGCCAGAATTGCTCAACAAAGCCACTCGGGGGGGAAACGAAGGTACTCTGTTGGTTGCACTAGCTGCTCTTGGAGGATGCCAATGGGAATGGAATGGATTTCTGGATTCGCATTTGAATGGCTTGTGGAGGTTTTCATTATGCTCTGGTTCTGTTTTGTGCAGTGGGGTTTGGGATTTCAGGGTGCCGGTGATAGTGGCATTACAGCATGATAAGCCCGGCGTTACTGCCCTAAAGACCTTGGGCTTGCTTGATCCAGAAGGGATCTTGTTATTGGCGTTGTTCTTTTCCCTTTCCTTGCTGTTGCTTGACGTTCGTTCCGACAGCGCCGGAGAGGTTCATCCGGATTGACGGACGGAACGAACGGTTTTGCGTGAATGTGCTTTATTGCATGTAATTAACTTCGGCGTTGGTGTGCGGGCGGACGGACCAACATGACGTCGTTTTCGAACGACACACTGGTTTTTATGCCTTGTCGCTCAAAGCTGAAGGTTTTTGTTTTTGTTCCTACATTGGCTTCAGGATTTATTACGTACGCATGTTTGTTGCTTTAAATCAGCGCAACACTCTTTTTTTGTATCGGAAAGGTACTACTGCCTAGAACTCCTCGTGCGCGCCCTATGAGCAGCACTGGTTTCGAAGTTAAATTACTTTATTGAACCCAGCACTACAGTGTACGCACTGTGTGTGTTTTTTTTGCCACTCGATCACTGATCGTTTGCTCACTGATAACCATTGGAAAGGTAAGGTGCGTAATTGCTCCGCGCGTGTGTGTGTGTGTGCCCTTCTGCGCAAGAGGGATTCGCAATGCTGCCGCCCCGGGCGAACCAAGCTACCGAACCGTATCGGTGCGCGAGGCGGCGTCGGGGTGACCTTATTATACTCGATTGCTTCCGATTTGGCAGCAGAGAGGCGTGCTTGCCGAACGAGAGGGCCGGGCCACCACAATCATCGTTACACACACACAGTTGATGGGACGCGTTCAGCGAAAGTCTCCAATAAATTCGCAAAATCTTGTCCGTCCGTCGCCGTTGCCGCCACCGCCCGTCTTTGGCGGCGGTGCGTGTGTTGAACGGACGGCCCATTATCGTTGAACCGAGCAGTGTGGCAATGGGTTTCATGCTGGAGAAGCACCACTCTGGTAATGGTTATTACTTCCAGAGACAGAAGCCTCCAAACGAGAAGTGCAAAGGCTTGCGATTGCTGAGGGTAATTAAAGTTGGTTACAAATTTGAACCACGTTTCGAATGGCGCCGTTTATTTTCGGTTGTCCTTATTATGATAAGAGGATGAGTTGTTCGTAATATTGCGATTTTCTTACCGCCGGGAGGTATGTATTTATTACTTTTTTGGATCCAATTGGATTCCGGGGTCGTATTTAAAAGTCAATGTTTTATTGCTTTTAATGCATACTGTCTGGCGACATGATGCTCATATTAATAACGTGTGCTGCTTTAGTAGCAATAGCAAAAGCAAATTTAAATCATTAATTCCCGTTTGCAAACAGCAAACCATGCGACGGGCGCTTGTTTGTGGGAAGCAAATGAGCTACTTAGATAAGGGCTACGATTGATAAGCGCTTTAAGAGGGGCGTGAGATTTTTTTCCAGTATCCATTATCAACCAGAAACTCGTGTGGTTTATCCCACAATCATGTGGTTGTGGATGCTATCATAAACCGTTTCTATTTTGTGTGACTTTAGTTTGCTCTTTCACCTCGGTCGGTGGGAAGGGCGTATTTTGCCTTGGGTCAGCTTATGGCACTGATTGCTCTGAACATTTTAGAACACGCATAGTTAGGCAGAAACGAAAACGATTATCTTCCAAGTGATGGTGATGGCACAATGGTGTAACGGTCAACAGCATTAGCTACTGCTCCCGTTTTTCCCACCCCATTCCCGGTACTCCCCGAGGAATGCTTGGGCCTGGAATATGCTTTCCAAACTGACCGCAAAATGCAGCAGCAAAACAAATGCACCGTTGCATCTCATGCAACACGCCAAAAAAGAAAGAGGTGTGAATAAGTAAACTCAGCGCCACTATCCGTAGTGGAAAAAATGGGTAGACATATGGTTAACGGCTCGCAATGGCTTGCAGTTTCGCGGTTCCGGTGCATGTGCATATGCATTTTGCCGCAGAGATTTTATGCACTTGAGAAAGCAATGGTCAGTGAGGTGCAGCCCTTCACAGACAGACGCTAACTGTAGTAGTAGTGTTGTTGTTTCGGTTTCACACAGGAAAGTCGCTCCATATCATACGCGAACGCACTGCAATGGAGTGCAAATAAATGCAAATAAAAAAAAACCCAAGACAGTTAAGCTCCTCTCTTTAGGTTGTGTGGGGCGAAGAATGAGGAGGGAAATGGGCAAGAAATCATCATAAAATAAACAGCGCGATAAGTGGCGATCGTGCTGGTATGGCGGCTCCCCACACCATTATCAACCGTCGTCCCTCTTTTGGGTTCGGCGGCGGCAAGTTGAAAAAAAAAGCCTGAGTGCGTAAAGAAATAATCCCGTAACGTGTGTTGCTGCGTGTGCCCGTGGTGCAATATGCCGTGATTCTTTGCTTATCTTGACCACCACAACCCGTGTTCCCTCTGCGCCTTTCCTTACCGATGCAAGCAACAAAAAAAAACGCTGCACTTGAAGAAATGGCACAGAGTAAGATGAAAACAGACACACAGACATGCGCGCATTCACGATCCTACATTTGCATGGAAAGTGCAATGCATGTTGCAAACCAACAACCAAACAACAGCCAAAAAAATGGCCACCACTCGTAAGGTTCAACGGCTGTTTTGACCTGAAGTGCAGAATAATCGTAAAAAATGTATTTTATATTGCAGCGAATTAAAATCGCAGGCAAATAAAATCCGTTAGACGAGCAGCAGTCTGGGGCTGGGGGTTGTGGACAGATTTTGTGGAGGACTGTTTGCGGACGATTTCCCATTCCGCTCAGGAAGTTCAACAAACGATTCATCATTCGTTTAGTAACATATTGATGTGACCATTTCCGAATTTCGAAAATTGGCTCACACATGAATCATTTGTTGGTTGATTGGTGCATCACAAGACAAATTGTTGTTTGTTATTGCATTTGCTAGCTCTGATAAGAGGAACGGATGGAATCGGTATCCCCCCAGTAAACTCCCTGGTTATGTTGCTTTCCCACTGTCCCTTTGGGCCTTTTCGATCGTAACGTCATCGTTTAATTATTTATGCATCTAACTCCCTTGCGGATGCGAACCTTTTTCTTGGTAGCCGTATTTGCACGACGCCCAATGTCGATGTTGTGTTTAGCAAGCAATTTAATTTGCAACAATTTGCAAAATCCTGTGTACACTTTCAGCACACAAATCCACCTTAAATGCCACGTTTCATGGTGGCAGCACATCGTTTTTTTGTTTTGTTTTGCACGATCGCTGCAAACAAGACCGATCGCATTTAATTCTAGCACCAAAAAGCTGTGAACCGGGTGAAGAAAGCTGGCAACTGGTGGTGGGTTGAAGTGTGGGTTTTTTTTATGGGAACAACTGCATGGTGGAGTTGATAAAAACACCAAAAAAATATATAAGCAAAAACAAAAGCAACTCAACATTGTCGCCGAACCGTATTTTAAAGCGATCATTTCACGCTGCACTGACGCGGCTGACACCATCAGCTCAACGCTTCCTTTTGCATTAGCGCGCTCGATTCGGTAATTTATTCGTGTAATTTCGCGAGCTTTTTACTGTCGTGTGAGGGAGGAACTTTGAAAGAATGACTGAAAAAATAAAGAAAGAGGTGAAAACCACACTTTTTTTTGGCTGGCGGTGGCTTATTTCAGCTCATTTAAATCGCGCGCGTTGGTGGTGGCGCATTTTAACCGGGTTGCTTGCTGCTCTTGAGAAACCATCGTGCACTACTGGAGAGCCCCCAACACGTCAAGTACTGTCATCAACTGTTTTTTTTTAAACCCATTTTTATCATTACTGGCTTGTGTGTGTGTTTTTTTTAGAATAGAATTGGGTGTACATTGGGTGTACTTTTCCTGCAGCGCTGGAACGCTATTTTGCACCGACCTAATTTTGTATTCCGCCCGGCTAGCCCATTTTAGCCAGCAACTCTCCTCTCATTAGGTGATCGGTGATTTATGTGTGCTGAAAAGGCAGCAAACTGTGTGTTTGTGTGCTAGACAGGCTTTAGTGTGTAGTAAGAATGATGTGCAGTACAGACGACGACTCATTAATGAAGGGGTTAAAGTCCGCCAAACGGTGTTGGTGACGTTGGTGGGTGACTGTTTCTTTCTATGTGTGCATGCATGATGAGGTGATAATGAGAGATCGAGGGCGCGCGAGGAGTGTGTAATGCATTTCAATTTGTGAGCTGCCTAGCAAGCAAACCACAAATGGGGATGATATGATGGGACATGGTGTCATGCAACGTCTTTAACCATTTAAAACGACTAATACTCAATTTCACCGTGTAGAAACTTTAAGTTTCTGTGTTAGAGTATCGGTAAGTCAACGGTCTAGATGAGAATTCAACCCGTCCGGCTTTGCACAAACCGGTGCATCTACTCAACAAACCACAGGGCAAGCTCAGACGGGGCACTTATCGATTGGGTTTTGTATAAGATCGCTTCAAGCTGTTCAAATTTTAACTCAACTGCGCTTATAACTTTACATAAACGCAGCACAAAAAGAACGGCAGCGAACTGCAGCGAAAAATTGCAAACTCCAACGAAATAAATGCAATTCTGCTCAATCCATTCCACTTGCACATCTCCTCCCCTTCCCCGCGATCCTTCACTACTGATCGACCTCTACAATCTACAATCACTCAGTCACGTGTTGCACTTTATATTTGTTTTTAAAATCGGCACCCCGGCAGGTCGAATGGCACCTCCTTTCCTGTGTGGGGCTGTGTGTCCGCCTTACCAAAAAGAGGCAAAGGTTGCACTGCAAAAGAAAAAGAAAGCTTGGAATTCGGTCTACGATCGGTCACCAAGGAGGGGTTTTGTTCGTTGGAGTGTGTTTCATTTGAATGGTTGCCTGCCTGCTTGCTTGTGGTTGAAGTCAATGGCCAATGGTCCTCCAAAGTCCAAAAAGACTGACGTGTGTGTGTGTGTGTGTGTGTGTGTGTATGTGTGTGATGCCTTAATTATATCCATTACAGCTGTGGACAAAACTCCAGCACATCAAACTGAAGCCAACAACGGCCACGGTGGTGTACGAAGCGTACTGGCCTCTTGTGGTGTGTGTGAGCGACTTTTTTATTTTATTATTCCGGTGACTGACCGGATCGGTCGTGCGCCCGTTGTGATGCAATGGATTTCCTTCCTCGCCGGTACTTCTTCCTCCCCCCCCCCCCCCCACACCCCTACTGTAGCACCTCTAGTGCAAAGGGGAAGGGTTCTAAACCTTGCAAACAAAATTCGGTCGACTGTTGCAATATGATTTTATGCTGCCCGGTGTGCAACTCGATCGTGGGGTGCACCCTGACTGTTCCATTCCCCGCGTGGTGGGACACTCGCTTGGTGTCAGTTTTCCAGTGCTGATTTGGCCCCCAAGACACGAAGAGGCGAAGAAAACTTTCGTGGAAAAGTTTGTACACAACGACGATCGGTCGCGCCTGCTGCTACTAATTGACGACGGTTCTAATGGACCGTCTCGCCACCGAAAACTGAAAGTGTAAAGTGTGTCTCTCGTAAATGGGAATCAGATCTTCTGCCTCTTCCCCAAGAGGCGGCAGAGACACGCAGCTTGAAGAACTCGTTCAAATCTCGGTTATTGGCTCCCGTTTCCCGGCTGATCGCGGGGTGCTTCTGCGGTGTTTCCTTCACTTATAACGCGTCATAGCGTGCATCGCACATTAGGTTTGGTCATGGTCCATCAATCCTTCCGCCAGCCGTTCGGACCGTTTGGGAGGCCTTTTTCAACCTTATTTCTCCCGTTTCTGTGTTTTTTGCGTGCTTTCAAGATCGTTTCACTTTTATGCAGTAGTGTGGTGGATGGAAGAAAAATTGATTAGCCGTGAACAGAGTGTAATGAGAAGACGACACCCCGCCAAGCCCCGGTTCGACATTAACGGATGCGCCCTCGCCGGAGTGGTTTGTTGATTGTCTTTCTGCGTTCGTTATCGGGGCTATAAACTACGAACGCATCGCGCACCACACCACAAACAGGCAATAATGCATCCTAATGCCCGCTGCATCCCCGTGATGATGACGATCGCACTTATCAGGTAGTTTCATCGAGCGGTTCAGTTGCTTGCGATGCGCGTGCCGCCGCCGCACACAATCTAAACGGTCGCGGAATAAAAACATCCATCCACGGTGGACCGCGCGTGCAAATTGCAATGTTTTGCTCGTTTGGCTTCGGGCTACGTTCTCTATCGCGCTACCCGCCGATAAGGATAATGATCTTTCCCGAGGAGAGTACCCCAAATCACTGCAGTGTCGTGCCATTAAACGGTGTATAATTTTTAACGAGCAGCTAATCTTTTATTTTGGCCAGGATGGATTGATAAGCATTACGCTCTTTACTGCTCTTCTGAGCATTATTTGTCTGAGTGAGGGGTAAGCTTTTAGATTGCCGCTGTGCATCGAATGCATCACGCTTGAAGGTTTTGTATGTCGGTCAGGCTAATTAGACGATACACCGCGCGATACGGTGCTTGCGGGGATGGAGATTCAAATTGGTCATAAATTTGTTTGCACCTATTTGCAAAATCACGACCAAATAACGTTAGTCTAGACGGCGAGTGCCGGCGAGCGGTATGGGACGGGTCACAGGTAAAAATGGCGATGGCCGAGGATCGGTGGACAAAAGCGACGAATGCATTTTGCGCGGTCTATTTGCATACATCCCCACGGCAGTTGCACGGTCAGAGCGAACCATTAACGAAAACGACGACCAGCCTTATTTCTACACCGGATGGCGACGCATCCGCATAAGCAAAAATATGCCAATGACGCAAAGGTGCGCGCTGCAAATATGCAATCATTGCCTCGCAAATGTGGTTCAATGCATGAACAACACCAAAGCATCAAAGCCTTAACCTTTTGGGAGCCGTTTTCAGTAACTGCTGCGTTGTTGCCATAATGCACTCTGATGAATTGATGAATGTTTAGTGAGCTAACTTTGCTTCTTTTGCCTGCGCCCTTAGAGTAAGGTTCTTTCTGCAATTCTACCCAATCAATTGTGTCGGAATGATGCGATCAAAAGCTGTGAAAAGATGTGTCAATTCTCTGCTCTGGATACGAGGGAGATTGAAAAGATTGGTGCAACCTTAAATTGCAGACGATGCTCAAAAGCCACACGCAAAGGAGGAGTGCATGCACATTGTGTTCCGGTAACGGGTTTTTGATGGACTGAAATGGATGGTTGTGGACAGTCGCCATCAAATTGGAATTATGTGTCTCCGCCGGTATTATGCGACGACGGGTATTGTGGCCAGAGCACCGAATTAGGACCTTCTTTTATCGTGTGTCTCGTCGTGTGGATAAATAATAAATAATGTCTGAACACCGGGGACTTAATTTAACAATATATCGCTCATAACACTTTCACCCCTATCCTTTCTTTCTTAATCCGAACCATTTCTCTTCTCTTTTTTTGGTGCACAGGACTACAACGAACAATGCCCGTACTCGCTGTCGCCCGTCAGCATCAAAAGCCAGAAGCTGCTCCGTTCGCCCCGGAAGGCGACGCGCAAAATCTCCAAAATCCCGTTCAAAGTGCTGGACGCGCCCGAACTGCAGGACGACTTCTATCTCAACCTCGTCGACTGGTCCGCCCAGAATGTGCTGGCCGTTGGGCTGGGCAGCTGCGTTTACCTCTGGAGTGCATGCACCAGCCAGGTAAGAGAGAGCATGGTTGGGGACTTTCCGTGCCAGCGAATCATCCATTACTGACACACGTATTTTCTTGTTGTCCATCCCCTTGTCCATTGTAGGTGACGCGACTGTGCGATCTCAGCTCCGATTCCAACACGATCACGTCCGTCTCGTGGAGCGAGCGGGGCCATCAGCTAGCGGTAGGAACGCAGCACGGATACGTCACCGTTTGGGATGTAGCCGCTAGCAAACAGGTAAGAAGCAGCAGCACCGCCGGGGTCAATCAACCACCACACAGAGAACAACCGTGGTTTTAGCGGTGCGCGTGGAGGAGGCCAATCACATGTAAAGTAGTTCGCAAATACAATTAGGCAATCTGTGGTTGGGTTCTCCGTTTGGCTGTTTTTGTTGTTCCCTTGTGACAGTGGCGGCAACCGCGGAAGCTTTAATCCTCGGTCCACTTGCTTCTGTATCGGTTGCACAACTGTGGTTGGGCCGTTTGTTTGCTCTTCGGGGGGCATGTTGTTGTGTCATGGTAAAGAACATTTGTTTAAGTGCAACTCCCCCTCCCATTTTGCAGAGCATCAACCAGCGCTGTGTGTTTGTGTTTAGCGAAGATGAAGACATATACATCATCTCCGCAATTTTTAAAACACTCCGCGGGGCAGGTGGACGGAGGGGAGGGGGAGGGGGACACTTTCTTCATCCCGCGAGATGAATCTTTAATTGATCTTTATTTGCAGAACCACTTCACGGTTGAGAGCAGCACACGACCCGACTGTCGCACGGGTTTTTGCCCGTTTCGGGTTTCGCCGTTCGCCGGTTACTACTGTCCATCACTGGTACGGTGTGGAATCTGCGTTTTTTTTTTGTTGTTGTTGCAAAGACATACTTCACGAGACAATTGGCAAGCGGGAGCATCTCTTGACTGCGCCCTGCTGTTTGCCCTGTGCCAACAAACGCTGTGTCGTCGGACGGGGGAGGCACATTATATTTATTGCACTTGACTGTTGCATGCCGAACCTTTTAGCATCGTTAAGATGGGCGAGACGCGGTGCGCTTTTACGAGCGCATTTTACCGGTTCTCGCTTAGGTAGGGGAGGGTGAACAAAAAAGACTACGAAAAAGTATTAAAGCACGTCAAGTAAATACAGGACGCCGTGTGTGTGTAAATTCGTTCTTTTTGCTGCTACAATTGACCCGCTGCTCCGCTACTTCTTGTACAGTCCGGTTTCGCTAGAAGCGCGTGATTCATTCGCGGGAGTGTTAGATTTCTTGACCGTACGTGTAAAAAACGGTTTGCGTGAGCGTTAATCATCCATCCATCCACCTTGCTAACCCATTTCTCGGACGAAACTTGGATGTGAGCTGGCAGCTTTAGTACCAGCGGTCATTTTGTTACATTGCCCTCAGGTTGCTGAATCGCATGCAGGAGGATGTTTTAGATAATGAGTTACCGGCTAGGAGAAATGCATCCATTGCTCACTTCCTTCTTTTAAAGTTTAACGAACCAGTTAACACCCAAAAGGTGAGGTTTTGCAACCTAGAAAACAATCCCATCCCACTTTTCAACCGTCCATTGAAATGGAAAGTTGAGAAAAGTTGCCAAAATTTGCAAACAGAAGATCACCTTTCACTACCGTATTGCCGTCACATCCCCTGAACCACCCGAAAAACAAATACACACACCGCGATGGTCACGAATGTGCAGAAAAAAGGTTTGCGAAATTCAAATCCATCAGCAAGACGCCACGGCTGAAATGGTGGAAAGAATCCCCACCACCACCACCGCACCGCACCTGCCACTTTGGATCTTCACTAAGCAAATAAAACCTACGCCTGTGTCCCATAAGCTCACGCACAATTCCCAACGGCGGTGTGTAGAAATTCGCACCAAAAGGAAACAATACTCTCGCGAGTCCGTTTCCGTCACTTACACCGTTAGAAAGCGTTTCTCTGCGCAAAAGCGGGCGCAAAAATTTGCAAACATGACCCCGAACTTCCACGGCACGCATCCGATGTCCTCCCCACGCATACGCAACGCGTCATGGTGGCGTGACATGAATTTTATAATCCATCAGCATCATCTCAGTCGCTCGCTCGCTCACTGTGAATGTGTTCTTTGTTTTGTTTTTGCACACTGGGTTCGTTTTTTTTTGCACATTTCTTTGGCCAGTTCCGGAAAGTGCGTGACCCACTAACGCGGGTGCGTAGGATAAGTGTGTGTGTGTGTTTTTTTTGCGAACTAAATGACAAACGCACGTGATTGTTGAGACCACTTTTAGGCGGGTGTTTCCCCATTGCTGTGTCCCGACTAAACGTTTTACGAGGCTTTTTTGTGTCTTTATAACTATTTCTCCATTTGCTCATCTCCCGACTTTTGCTCTTTTTCCTTCCTTTCCCTTTTAGGTGAACAAACTGCAAGGCCACTCGGCACGCGTCGGAGCCCTCGCCTGGAACGGGGACGTCCTATCGAGCGGGTCTCGGGACCGTCTGATCATGCAGCGGGACACGCGCACCCCGTCGCAGGTCCCCGAGCGAAGGCTGGCCGGCCACCGGCAGGAGGTGTGCGGGTTGAAATGGTCCCCCGACAACCAGTACCTGGCGAGCGGGGGCAACGACAACCGGCTGTACGTGTGGAACCAGCACTCCTCCACGCCGGTCCACTCGTACTCGGAGCATATGGCGGCGGTGAAAGCGATCGCCTGGTCGCCGCACCATCACGGCCTGCTAGCGAGCGGTGGCGGTACGGCCGACCGGTGCATACGCTTCTGGAACACGCTCACCGGCCAGCCGATGCAGTGCGTCGACACCGGTTCGCAGGTGTGCAATCTGGCCTGGTCCAAGCACTCGTCCGAGCTCGTGTCTACGCACGGCTACTCCCAGAACCAGATACTCGTGTGGAAGTACCCGTCGCTGACGCAGGTGGCCAAGCTGACGGGCCACTCGTACCGCGTCCTCTATCTCGCCCTCAGCCCCGACGGTGAAGCGATCGTGACGGGGGCAGGGGACGAAACGCTGCGCTTCTGGAACGTCTTCAGCAAGGCACGGTCGCAGAAGGAAAACAAGAGCGTGCTGAATCTGTTCACCAACATTCGGTAAAACCCTTCGCGACCTGGAAAGCCCGCGGACGGGAAAGGCATATCTGTACATAGTGTCTAGCATCGAAGCGTATAGCGATTTTAAGCGAATGCGTGTGTGTGTGTGTGGTTTTTCATTTTTGCTATAGGAATATTTTATATTCTATATATATATATATATATATATATATATATATTTTCTTTCCTGTTTTTTTCTGCACTACTACCCACAAATCTTTCGTAGTTTTTTGTTGTTTTAAGCTAGTTTTCATCCGCTTTTTTCCAATGCGATGGGAAAATCGAGAGAATCACAGCATTATGCAGTAGCAACGAAACTCACGCGTAACATAATTAGGGCCTCTTTTTTGTTTTGCTACGCTTGTCTTTTTTTTTTTTAATTACTGTAAAATACTTTTGTTATACTTTCTTTGCTTTCTTAGTGATTAATGCAATGAAATCGCCACAATCCCTTTTTGTTCGTTCGGAGCAGCATCACACCTCGATACCCAAAACCACGGGGTGTTGGTGTTCGATGGAAAAGTAGGGTATATAGTTTATGATGCATCATTTCTCTAATGCAGCACAGTCGCATCGACTTTGTTTGTTTTTTTTTTCTTTTCTTTTTTTTTGGGATTTAATAGTGTTTAAGAAGTTTTTCCAGCGCATTGAGTGTTTTGTCATTGCGTTTTTTTTTTGCAGTGTAATTAGCTTTAGTTTAGGGTTAGGTTTAGATAGGCCCTACACTTTTTTGTCTGTTTAAGTCAAAATTCTCACGTTATGGTACAGTATGCGTGGTGAAAAAGCATGCGTGCACGCGACTGTGTTCAAATTGCATAGGAATAAATAATTAAGGCGCATAATCAATCATTCACCACTTTGCTACGGCTTTTTCTCCCCCCCTTTGGTTTGGTGAGCCAATGCGAACTTGCTTCGTTGGCAGACGAAGGGGGGTGGAAGGGAGCGCACTGTATCTTTCAAGGCGAGAATGGAACCCTTCGCGGGTTTGTAAGGAGCGATTGCGGCATTTAATTGCAAAAGTTTTGCATTGTACGCGTTTAAAACTCATAATCCTTAACGCTGGCCAAACATGAGAAAACTGATTGGAAAATTCAAACCCTCCCTCCCGTAGAGGATGTATTTATTTATATTTGCAAATTAGTTTGTAGTCATCGGTGAATTAGTTTGAGTGAGCTGATTTTGCGAGTGTGATTGAAATTCTATAAACTGTGTTTGTTTCCAAATAAGTTCAGGAGGATACCGAAGCTGTACATGTATCGATTGCCTCTCCGCTTGTAAGGAGAACACCTGTGCAGAGGTTTTACTGTCAAAAAATGCAATCTACAGTTCCTTCCCAATTGGAGAACACCTCATGTAAGGCATCGAAGGGGCAACAACACACCAAACATGCACTGTGTTGCTGTGTGTTTGCTAGTTTAGCCAGTAGTAGTAGGGCTGCCGTCTCTCGAACACAACAAACCCCATATATTCGTGTGTAAGTGCTAATACATGTAAGGAAGAAAAATGTGTCTTCACTCTACTGCCTGCCTCTGTACCATTGAGGTGTAATGAAACTACTGAAAAAGCGGCCGACTAAAATTAAGCTCACAAAAGCTCACGGGCGAAAAATGTTGTATGAAAGTGTAAAAATAAATTTAAAACATATGCAAAGAAAAATGTGTGCTCGGGCGCTTTTCGATTTAATGAGAAAAAAGAACTGTTAAACTAAAACGATACCAATTGTATTTATTTCGCTAAACTGGTTCACCCTCTACAGCAACACTAAATAACGCAGTACATTTTATTGTTCTCAAACAGCGAAACAGCGGATTTTCGCCTCTGTTCGCTTAGCAGCAGCCTCTCGCCAATAATCCCCATAGGCACACGGAGTAAAAATACTAAAACACGCGCGCTGCTCCCATATGGGAAGTGCAACTGTGGGTGGATGTGGGTGGTTGAACAGACCTATCAATTTCAGGCGCCTACCACCCACCACCACCAATTGCACGATAACTGTCCGTCCCGACGTACGACGAGCTCGTGGAATGATGAAATGTCGAAATCCCGTGACGCGCGCACCAGTCCGAACGGGGTCGAAGGTGGATCGGGTGGTAGGTGGTCTACTTCTTGCTGCCCGCTTTGAAGATCAGCGCCAACCCGGCACCGATGGCCATGGCTGACCCGGCAATCAGGGCCGCTCGCTTGTTTATCGTTAAGCTGCAACGGAAACGGTTGGAAAACGAAAATTGCAAACAAAGCGTAAGTAATGGGCTGTACAGTATTGATTGTGTTGTGTTCCCTGTTTTTCAGCTCAAGTTTATAGGCAATGCCGGGAGCTATGAGACCAATTGAACCGCGATAAGAGAACACGTGGTGGTGGTAACAGGTAGTAAAGGAATGTAACGCACAAACGAGATTAAACGATCGCGATACACTACTACTACTACTACTACTACTACTACCGCGGTTGAGAATCGCCCCTAGAGAATGCTGGTACGAACAGCTATTGCGGATGTAGACGATGAATGCAATGCGCGTTCGAGATTGCTCACACTCCTAACCGTCACTTATCACATGTAACTGATAAAGCGGCGCGTGCTGCAAATTATGGTGCGGCAAAAAATAAACTATATTTAAAATATAGTATTTTTGGGAGGGGGGACAGCACCACTGCCACGTGATTCCTATCATCAGAGCTCGACGACGGTGAAGGATCGACAGAAATTGGCATTCCCGAGTGAAATGGAAAAATAATAAAATAAAAGCTAATAAAGAACTAAAACAGAGGGACGGACCTGCTTCCACCATCTCATCCTTTCTTCTTTGTTACAGTCTTTTTTTATTCGATTTTTGAGCAAAATTATAATAATAAAAAAAAACACATAATAAAGTACTTTGCACGCCTCCCCTCCGTCGTTTAAAACCTAACACACATAACAGCCAAGTGATGGGAATGTGCTTCCAGAACCGAAAAGAGATTAACCGAACCGAATCGACGCGAATTCGACTACCAGCACCAATTGTGTGTAAATTGTTGTGTAAAATTATGCTAAAACGTTGTCCCCTCCCATGCTGCACGACTCTTTCTACCCCCTTTTCTTAGGGTTTGGGGTGTGTGTGTGTGCAGAGGACGGGAGTTTAAAGATGAAATCTACAACTAGGAACACACCAGCGAGGACAGCAATTCGTGTACCGCGGACGGGGGGAGGGGGATCAACCGAAAAGCTTCGCCTTTATCGATCCAAACCAGGTGGAGGCGGCGGCGTTCGAGGGATCAGTTTGTCTACTTGGCCAAATAAAAAGAAGAAGAAAGAAATAAAACGATACACAGTGGATACATGAGTGGAAGAAAGGCCCCACCATCACCATTGGTGACACAGCCACAGCACCACCGCACAGCATCGTGTGGCACAGTGAGTCACACACGTTTCCCCCCCCCCACGTTGCAGGAAAACAAAGAAAAGTGCAAACTGCAACATTTTCCGCCAATACGGTTGGTTTTTCCTTTTCACTTTTTACTTACCCAGTAGTAACCTTCTTTTTCCGTTCCGCTTCAAGTATTTCACCCACGAGGAATTGCTTCATTTGTTCTCTGAAAGCATAAAGCAAGCAAAGCAGTGTGTTAGCGAAATCGTGCTGAAATCATGCAATGGTGTGTGTTTTTTTGGTTCGATCCACATGACACAGACGGCCCTGGCACCGATTGGCGAGCGAAAGGGTCAATCCATCTAAGCGGGCCATGTGAAATCGAAACAACCGTCTGGAGCCGCACCGTCTCCTACTTAACCTACTTCGCGTCCGTGCTGTGTCCAACGTCATCAAAGTCGGCCGTCGCCTCCTTGCCAGCAAACTCGATCAGCACCTCCTCGCCACCGGGATGCTACACAGCAAACAAACAGAAGAGCGTACAGCGATAAGTAGTTTTACTTCCAGCGCAAGATAACAGTGTGTAATATAGATGAAAACAGCGTATCAATATTACCTCGGCAAGAAATTTGGTCACATCGTACACCTTATCGTGAATGACCATCCACACGTCGTTCGGTTTGTTGTGTTCGGCCACCTGCGCCAAGCTGTACTGCTGTAGTTCCGTTGGGGCCATTGCTGCTGTCTCGGGGAGCTCTCCGGTGGATTGTTTTATTTTTTAACTACACGGCAAGCGAACGAGCTGCCTGCTGTGGAGGAATGGGTAGTTATGAGCACGATCGAGCGAACTCCGCAAACGATTGATGATGATGGTGTTTGATTGACCAACAGGTTGGCTGGCGGGGTAGGGGAGGTGTCTAATGGTGGTATGGAACGGTATGGTTGTGTGCGTGTAGAAGAGCTGTCGAAGCAAATGTTGCTATTCGAACGCGTTCGGTGTGACTGATTCGAGGGAAGGTGTGTTTGTGGGAATATAGAAAGAAAACTCTCAAACCCTATACCGTATTACTAAGCTAATAAACCGTCAAGTTGTACAGCTTTGTTTCGATAAAATGGAGAAAACAAAATGCCCCTTTCTGTATGGTGAACAACGGCGAGCGACAGCCCATCAGCTGACATGTTTGTTTTGCTTCCGCAACGTGTCAAAAGAGACAGCATGCGCATGCTGTCACTCCGTGCTGGCTGTTGGTCCTCGTTGATATTTCTTGGTTGATTTAACAAATTTCTAATCAATTTTGGCGGAAAAAGGAGCACAAATCACAGTTATAATTAAAATTCTGTTTAACGTACCTAATTTATTCTCCTTTTGGAGTGTTTCGATTGAATTTGCCCAATGCCGTTTGTGCCACCCTGTGCTGCACCGTTTCGATACGTCATGTGTTGTTGTTGTTGTTGTCTAACAGAAAGCAATCAAAACAAACGATTACTCCACTGCACCACAAATAACGCTAAATAACGCTCTATCGCTCTATTTTTCCTCGATTTATCCACTGCCTCAATGTTTGGTGACGGTGGGCGAGGCGGGGACCATGAATCGGATGACGAAGAATTCTTCAAACCAACGCCCTCCAACAGCGCCAAGTAAGTGGAGCAGAGCTGGTAAGAAAGCAAACCACGGACCGATGACTAATCCTGTTAATTCGCACAGTTCCACACTGGCCAAACTGTTTGGCTTCACGCCCAAAGGCACTGCTAGCGTAGGTAGTAGCGAACGTGCGAGCGTTTCCGCGGCACCGAAGCCGGTCAAAATCTCCGATCGCTACGGTCCATCCAATTTCCGATACGTTCCCGCCGAACCGGCCGAAGACGAGACGGCGGAAGAGTCGTCCAAAGCTCCTCCGGAATGGACCATCGTACGGGCATCGGTCGTTTCGGCCTACAAGCTGTAAGTAAACATTTCTGCGATACCTACACTTCTCAATGAACGCAACATTTATGTCTCACCTCACTCTGCCCCAGCGTTGATCGTGACAATGTTTACCTGGGCAGCGTGGGACTTGCGTTGCTCAACTCCTCCGCCGGTCACCGGTTGCTGCTATACCGCACGAAGACGGATGTACTGGCCACGGTGACACTGTCCTCCGACACGAAGCTTTTCCTCAAACAGAACTATCTGCAGTTCCGGGCGGATGATTCGAACGAGTTTTGGAGCGTGCTGATCGAAGCCGAAACCGAGCGACAGGCGTTGCTTGCTGCGATCGAATCGTGGTGCTGCGTGGAACGTGAACCGATCGTCGAGGAACCACTGTCGGAGGTGGAACGGGATCCGCCCGCACCGCCGAACAGCAAACGGTCCGAGCTGGCGGCACGCATGGCACGCATGGGTGGGCAAGCGATGCCCCTGCCGGAGAAGGTGAAACCGCCCCCGATTCCCACGACCGCACCCGGGTCCGATTCGTCAGATACGTCCGACTCGAAGATTGAGACCATTACGACGCGACCGATCCGACGGCCCAACTACCCGTCGGCGGTCGGTATGCAGATGGTTCCGCTGGCAGGAATGATCCCCGCGGGCAATGGTGGGTCCGTCACAGGCCAGGGGAATGGCACGACGATGGCGGATGTGAATTTCAACTTGATTATGAGCGAAAACCGCATGCAAAACACGGAAATGCGCATGAATCTGACAAAGCTCGAATCGAAGCTTGACCGTGTGCTGGATCGGATCGATTTGATTAACCTGCACCAGGGAGGGTCGTCGGAACGTCCGCACAGCGTAGCCGACAAGGATGCCGAAGTGCTCGAGCTGGAAGAGAAGCTGCTCGAACTGAAGCGTACCAATCATGCGCTGAAAAGCAAGGTGCGCACGCTAGAAGCAGCGGAAAGGGACGGAACGCGAGAGACTAACGCCAAGCTGGAGCAACAAATCAAAACGCTGGAAGAGCTGGAACGCCACCACAAGGAAACCATCCGCAGTTTGGAGTTACAGCTCGAAGCAAGCAATGCGGAGTCGGCACGGCAGAAAGCAACGCTCGATGCGCTTGAAAAACAGCTTGCAGAGGAAAAACTAACCACTGAAGATGCGACCAAAGAAATGAACGCAACCCGGGAGCAGCTAGCAGAAGCTCGGCATGACCGGACGCGTTTCAAAGAACAGTTGGAGCAGGAACATCAACGTTCGGAATCGTGGCGCCAGCAGCTGGACCAGCTGCAGCGAGAATGTGATGAACTGAAGCAGGCGGCACAGCATCGCCCAGCGGCAACGGACGCTTCCCTGGTGAAAGACATCATGAACGGGTGCTATCAGCAGCTGTGCGAACAGATAACCGATCCGCACGTGCTGCGGATAATTGCGCAAACGATCAAGCGCGAAACCAAAGCGGCACTGGAACGGGCCGGCGGCCAGTAGTGGATGGTGCCTAGGACATTCCCAAGGAAATAGAGCGAAAGTGTGCGTGCGTTTGTTAGTTAAGTAAAAGTTGCTCATATATATATATGTAGATGCTATGAACATTTTGATGCATGAGGTTTATTATGAGGGTCGCTTAATACTACTCTTAATTCTTGTTGCATTTTCTACTTTCTCGCTTTCACTTAAAATATCGTCAACTTTTTCTTGTCACTGCGCAGCTGCTGCTCCCGCGAGATGTTACCCTCCGATGCCTGCATGCGCGAAATTTCCGCCCGCTTGGCATCGATCTGGCGCAGCAGATTGTCTGCCGCGGGCGTACCGGCCCGGTGTCTCGTGAGCGCTATCTTCAACCGCTCCACATCCGCCTCCGTTCGGCGTATCTCTTCCGACAGCTTCAGGCTGGCAATGTTGAGGTTTTTGCACGAATGCTCCTTCAGTTCCTGTCTGCTCAGTGCGCCCGGTCGGTTCCGGTTCGGCCGTGAGCTTTCGCCTCCAGCCGCACCGCTAAACACCTGCTCGTTGATGAAGCTGAACACATCCCTCGATTTGCTGTCCCGGGCCCGCTGGCGCTCATAATCCTTGGCGGCTCGCTTTGCCTCCTGCCGCTTCAGCTGTACCAGCTTCTTCTCCACGCTGAACAGATCCTTATCGCCGTTCGATTGTTCGCGCAGCTCCATACAGTAGTCGAGCGAGCGGCCCTGCGGCAGCACCTGCGCACTTACCGGCACTACGATGCCCTCACCCTCCCGCCCCAGGCCGGTGCCGACGATGTAGCCCATTTTTTGCATAATTTTCGAACCGATACCACGCGTGTGTTCTTCCCATTCGCCCAGCCGCCGGTCGGGTGCGGGATGGAAGAGACTTTTCTCCACCAGCAACGCTTTCCGCAGCGCTTCATCGTCGGCTTCCTCCTCGCCGGCACCATCGGTGTCCGACTCGCTGTCCTCCGCCGCTTCCTGCCCATCCTCGTCCTCGTCCAGCGGTAGCAGATCTTCGAACGGTACCTCCAGCTGTTCGCGCTTGCCCTCCTCGAGCCGAACTTTGCAGCGCTTCGCGTCAAAGTCCACCTCCGTCACCGTGCCCTTGCACCACAGGCGTGTGGATTGCTTGACCAGCGCTCGGCTGCCTGCCCGGCGCAATCGCTCGAACTGCGGTGCGCGGTAGTCCCGCAACTGATCCAACCGGACCACTTCCCCGTGCGAGTAGCGACACTTTTCGTCCGTGAAGCGACACTCGCCCTCGAGAAAGTACGCGCAGGGTAGCATCTCGCGGTGGGTTGGATTGGTGAACAGCACCTTGGCGGTAGCGTGGGCCAGATCGTCCGCGTCCAGGCTGCAGACCATCGCGTTGTGGTACGCGGTCGAGCCCCAGGTGTGCAGGTGCGGTGCGGAACACTTGCTCCCGACCAGCCCGTCAAGATCTAGCTCGTCGTCGGCATCGTCGTCGGCATCGTCGTCATTTGACTTGCGTCCCGGTTCGGTTGCTGTCTGCTCTTCCGTCTGCTCTCCAGCTGCTGAGTCCTCCGTTTGGAGCTCTTTGATTTCTCGCATAAACAGTGCAAACTCATCGTCGATCGGATTGTCCGCAGTTGCCGGGGGTGCTCGTTCAGTCGTGTCCGGCGCGTCGTCGTCATCACTTGTAGCTGCGAGTGATTCCACCGTCAGTTCGAGCAGCTCGATTAGATCGGACTTGAGTTTGTTCAGCTCGTTTCGTTCCGTTTCATCCCTGGTCAGCTGTAGGGCTTGTGCAATCTGTTCCAGCTAAAATCGGACGAAAATGAGTCAACAATAACAGACCTATTCCAGAGCCAATTTCATCCCATACCTGCTCTTTGTATTGCAGTATCGATTGATTCAGCTCGTCCACACTCATTGCAGCTGGGAAGCAGCCTTAGCCCCACCAATGCAAATTTATTACCCCAACAACCTACGTATCACAATTCCAGAAAAAAACAATCCCCTAAAACAAACTGTTTGTTTTACTTTTCGACGACCGACAGTTCGTTTGTTGACGTTTTGGGTCGTTTGAAAGCTGTCAGTTTGCTTCTGTTTTGATCTTCCCAGCATCTCCCCCCTCTTCTTCCACCGCCTACTCGACCTTGTCGTACTTCAAATTATGCATTTCTGTTGCAGAGGATACGCACCGCTGCATTTCCTTTCGCCGAGCGCCCACTGGAACTGACCGTTATGCCAGCAACAAATGCCGATGCAATTATATTTTTCTGCAAAATAAAATAAGTTCAATTTTCGAAAAAGCCAACGGTCAAATGGTACAAACAAATCGAAAAACAAAAGCAAAGCAAGGCGCCGAGATTGCGCAAAAACGGGTTTGCGGATTGCGTGTTGCGCCCCCCTTTGGCTTTTTCTCCGATGCGCATCTTTGACAGATGTCAGATGTTTCGCGGAAGCAGTTGTTGTTTTTGCCGCTGCTGGATATGCAACCGGTGCGAGCGAGAAACGCCGCATACGCGTACGGAGTGAAACAAAAGCACGACTTCCTCTTCCCTGACACAACGCGCGCGCACGAGAGCACGCCCGCCCGGGGAAAACTGTGTGCGGAGCGAAAAGCCCGCGACTCTCCCACTCAACTGGCTAGCGGCTGCGGCACGCGATTGTTTGGAAAAACAAAGCCCGCGCGGTTGGCCGAGGGTGGTGGTCTCGCTCTCGCACCCGCCCGTGTACGCGAGCGACCTTAGCGAGCGTCTCGCTCTCGCAAACAGCTGTGCCGGCTTACATCACCGCGCTGAAATCATCGTACAAGTAGACGCGCGGTACGATTGCTCTTTCTCGCTCTACCTTTCCTTTTTCGTGTGTGTGTTTGTACCCTTCATGCCCAGCTGTGTGAGAATAGCGAGAGCGAGCGAGCGAGAGGGAGAGAGCGTGCACATCGCAAACAAAGGGCAACGAAAACAACAGCAAGAAAGGCACAAAAACGGCACTCTCGCGCGTTCTTTCCTTCCTTTCTCTTGAAACCCGGTTGCTTTCACTGGGCTTAACAGACATTTTAATGAATTTTTTTTAATGATTTTAAAAATTTAACCTTTGTCTAGAACCATCAAAACAACCCTTCCCTGTTCCCTGTTTATCGATCCATTGGCTTTCCCGTGTGCCTGTGCCTCTCTCTCTCTCTCGTTCGTTCACTCTCCATCTCACTCGTGCGCTTGTGTGCGCTCTCTGTCTAGCGGATGCAGACGCTCAGCACGCTTTGTAGTAAAAAAAAATCGTTCCCGACTGTTCCCTAGCGCGAGGTTTTGCTTGTCTCTGTTGCGGCTAGCAGGGCACACGGGCTTTGACTTTTTCCCAAACCGAGCGCGTCAGTCGCGGTGCGACGTGTGTGTGTACTTGCAGTGCGTTTCTGTACAACATATTTATATCGTTTCAAGCAACGGTCCGAAATCAGCAACAATTACCCCCCAAGAAACAATAGACATAGTGTGTATGTGTGCTTGTGGGTTTGCTTTTTCCGCACGTTTTAGAAATTGTTCGCGGTGCAGCTACATCTCCAAGTAGGCGTCGCTGTCCGTTCTAGTGTGTGTGTGCGTCGTAACAAGAGAGAGTGAGTGAGAACGCGGGGAAGAGCTGCTACCTACACACAGTGTACCGTTCTAGTCATAGTATTTATTTGAACGCTAATATACCACCACCACCACCACCACCACCCAGTCGGTCGCTGCCTGCAAGGGTGTAAGTGACCCCTATATTGTGTGCCTGCTCCAAAATCAGCCACAAAACCACGCGGTCGGGCATCGCATCAGTACTCAGCATAAGGCATTCAACTCGCCAGCCCTCTGGAAGCGTGCGGGAAGGGCAGCTATAGTGGTGGCGGACATTGGATCCCGTTGTTTTTTTTTTCTTCGCACTCCCTATCCCGAATACGCGTGTGTGCGTGTCTGTGAGCGGGTGTGCGTACATCAGTATTTTCTTCTGCCTCTTCTTCCCCCCCACGGGTCGGGTCATCGTCATCATTTAATCCCACCACCCCGTCTCCGATGCTTGCCGTCCCGATCGGAGTTGTTTGTTTGTTCCAGCCCATCCCAGCATCGTGGTCGCCCGTAAGCGTGCGTCGATCCTCTTCTTTTCTGCGATAGGAGCGGCAAAGGAAAAAGAGGAAAAATCGAACACACAACCAAGAAGAGCAACAACGGCGGCAGCAACAACAAGAACAACAACAACAGCAGCAAGTGCCAATCGGGGGAGTGACGCGCTTTTTACGCTGACTAAACGCACAGCTCTCTTCAAAACACGCCTTATCTCTTTCTGTCGCGCCCGCACCGTTCGTGCGTTCTCTCTCCCTCTCCCTAGCTACGCGCCTCCCGTGTGTAACCCTAGGCGTCCGCCCGTCCCCCCGGAGGATTCGCTTTGTTCTCGGGGTGCGAATACAGTGCGTAAAACTGCGTAAGCACCACTACGAATAGCAAACACCGCAGCAGCAGCAACAGCAGTGGCGCGCGGCAGTTTCAACGTAGCAAGCGCGTGGTTTTTTTTGACGGCTCTGGTGCTCGTGCATTTGGCAAGTAGCAGGCAGCAGCAGCAGCTCGAACGCATGGCATCCTAACCACACAAACGCTCACGCGGGGTGTGTATCGGACGAAAAAAACACACGCGGTAAGGCCTGCCTGCAAGTCCGGTTTGTTCACCCACGAAAGCGGTGCCGCGGACCGACGTTCCATGCTGTGCGGGAGAGGGAGAGACGCAGGGAGGCAACGAAGAGAACACTAGACAACGTGGTGTGAGGTGGTGCTGAGCAACGCGAACGAACAAGATCGAACAAGAAAGAGAGAACGAGAGAGAAGGCACGAGGGATTTGCTGTCAGTGCTGTGCAGTTGCAGTTTTATCGATCGATCACAGCAGTCAGCGCGCGCGTGTGTGAGTGTACGCCCATTATCAGCATCACGGGCTGTGTAAATAGCGGAACCCGCGACCTCTTTGCAACCTGAGCTGCATTTTAATCAGTGCAATCGTGCCGGACGTTACGTTGTGCCGAAAAGATAGCACAGGCCGGTAGGTGGACACAGGTGCGAAGCGCAACTCCCAGGCACCAAGGAAAAGCGAAAGAAGTGCACACGGACAGTGGCTGATTTTCCCTTACCCCCACCCCCCGGCTGCACTTTTTAGCCGCGGAGAAACGGCGGCAGAACGAGACAAACGGCGATCGAATCGTGCGCGAGCTTGCGACGAGAAAGAGAGAGAGAGAGAGCGGGATCGAGAGTGGTAAAGGGGTGAAATTGGCGTTGTCCCTAAAGTCGTAGTAGTGGTCCCTGCAGTGAAGGAGAGCGAGGGGATATCAGCAACAGCATCGCGGTGCTTGCAATGCGAAAGAAAAGTGCAGCATCGTGCGAGCAGTAACACAGTGTGCGAGAGCAGCAGCGAGAGAAGCGAAACAGCAACAGCATGTCATCCGAGTGTGCCGCGGCTATGTACTACCAACCACTAGTCTAGTTAATGTCACACGCAACACAGCAACCGGACAGTTGTAACGCACACACACACACACACACCCAAACACCCAAACACACACAGCGCTAGCAGGAGGTGGATTGTTGCACTTACTGCGAGAGGCGCACGCTCGCTGTAAAAACGGAACAGTGCATCGCAGCAAATCATCCCGACCACTCTGTCTATTCGGATCCGCCGCTCCTTTAGCTGCAATAGTTTGTCCCGATTTAATCGTGAGAACTCCGTGAAACACCATCCGCCCTCCGACCAGCCAGCCAGCAACGGAAGTGGAAACCACGCGCTCGCATTGCACCGGAAGTGATTCGCTAAAATCACCCGACTACTACTACTCCCCCTGACGCAAGGCACACGTGTGTGTGTGTGTGAGAGAGGGAGATCTCAGCCGCTGACACCAAAACGACACACACTCGGCCCAGGTGGTGTTTTTCTCCGCGCACAAACCGCGTGGTGCATCGTGCAAAGAAAAGGATATTGTTCACGCTGCCAACCCCAAGCGACCACGAGGAGGATGGCACTGTGAAGGAAGAGTGCGCCGTGCGTAAAGTGTGCCAAAAGAAAAGGGGAAAACTGTTCGCTTTTCCAAACCGAACCAAACGTTCACTGGGCACCACCACCTTTCCTTGGATGGGATCCGGATCCGGTCGGTGAGCGAGACAGAACACAGAACAGCCCTCTGGGGCGCTTTTCCTTTGTGTTCCATCCGGGGCTACACGAGGCAGCAGCAAAAAAGCACATGGCCCGCTGCTGACACGGGAAATGGCTACTTGTTAATGTGCGTTTTTCCTCCCCAAACACGGTGCGCGGTGGCGTGTATGTGTTTGTGCGTATTCCCTTGTTCATGTGCGAGCGAGTGTGAAATCGGCCGCCAGCGAGCAGAGTAGCATCCCACAGTACACGGCAACGAACAAGCACACAACAAGGTGTACATGCAAAAACGCGTCCACCTTCATCTGGGAACGTTTTTTGGTTTTACATCCCATCCTCATCTTCGGTAAAGCAACCAATTTACAATCCCAACGCGGACCCCGTGGAGAGTGTGTATGTGTGTGTGTGCGCGAGTGGCAGTGTGTGCAGTTACGATTCCATAGCCCACTCTGACCGTGTTTTTTACGTTATGTTGCGCTTCTTACTGCTGCACCGTACCAGCAACAGCAGCCTCCTTCGCCGTTGACGACGTGCTGCAGCTCACGTCGTTTCCATACAGCAGCAGCCTGTTTCCTGGCCGGAGAACACGGCGAACAAAAATAGCTCTCCTCCCATCCCCCCCCCCCCTGCTCGAAGTGACCTTGACGCGCCTTCTTTTTGGCCTTCCTTTTATGCATTCACAGTCTCTCACACATGCACACACCTTGGTGGAGACTCGGCCAACTTCCAGCCTGCCCGTCACCGAGCGCGCTCCGGTACAAGTATTATAAACGGCAATAGTAGCAGTCCTCCCACCACCACCACCACCAGTTCAATTGAATCATTCCCTTTCGCTTACGAAAACTGCACCAACCCACCGTCTCCTTCCTGCTGCTGTCGCGCCGCGCCTCTGACCGTGCAGCGAACAATGGTGGGCCAGTGCACCCGTGATTATACGCTTCATCGATAGCACACCGCATCGGCACTGAAACACACACTCACACACACACATACCCCGCCCCGGTTTTGCTGCATGCCGCTCGCGTGAAGCGAAACGCGATTTTTCGCCCAGTATTTGTTGCATCTCCCAGCGCACTCGCCCCGCAGCAGCGGCAGCAGCTTCACGATGGCAGCGCTGTGATTGCGATCAGCCGTGGACGGATCCGCGCGTGTGTGTGTGTGTATGTTTGTGCGCGTGTACTGGTACGTGTACAGCCGCCCCGGACCGAACTGCTCCTTCGGTGCATCGTCGTGCAACAACGCGCGTTGGCCACACGCAAACACTAAACACTATTCCGCGGGCCCGCACACAATACCATCAAACACATTGCATTCGGAGCTGCTGTTGTTGTTGTTGTTGTTGTTGCGTTCTCTGTTCGACTACGGCGCACGAAGCATGGCGACGGTGGTGGTGAAGCTGTGAAGGCGATGTAATCGATTCAACAGAGGACAGACATCACACTCGCATCATTCGCGCGCGCCAGAGCGAAAGAAAAGGAAGCGCTAGCGAGACGAGACCGAGCGAGAGCGAAAGGGCAATACAAAAACAAAAACAAACCCAACAACGCGCAACCCAAACCACACCGCGCCCGCCAAACCCCCGCGAAGACGATCGAAGACGATTGGCTGCATGCATTGGTGTGTATGCAAGTGAGGAAGCAAGAAAGAGAAAGAGAGAGAGAGAGCGAGTGTGCGCTGCAAGTGAGTGAGCGAACCGCAGTCCATCGCGCGCGGAAGCAGGACGGAACAAGCAGTTGCAGTTTCAACTTTACAGAAAACGCTCAGCTGAGCGAGCGGGCGCAGGCAAAAAAAAAAAGGAAAAGGAACAAAACCACGAGCACAGCTGAGTGCAGGAAGGTATTTATCTTGAGCAGCATTACGCATACAAACACGCGCGCGAATATCGGGCTCTGGGGGGCTTGCGATCGTCGTCAGTGGGTAATATTACGGCATCGAGCACGCAAGTGCGCTGCATCTTCGCGCGGAGTTTCAAGCTTAGTGTGACAACCTGTAGTGCCCCCCCCCCTCCGGTCAAATCCCCAACGCTTGGCGAGGTGCTTCGAGGGAAGGTGCGCGCGTGAACCAATTGGCATTCCATTACCCGAAAAACAATACTCCTTCGCATCGATGCACCAACATCATTTTCGCTCGTAAAAAAAAACAACAACAAATAATAATAACGTGTGATACCGAAGAATACAAAAACGGGGGAAAAGAACGGTGCACGAGAGAGGACACGACACACGTACTTCGTTTCGTCTGCCCGTGCTGTTGTGGGGAGCAAGTTTTCTGCGCCTCCTACACATTCACGTTGTGCTCCACATTTCGACACACACGCACACACACACACACACGGGTCGATACACACTGCGTGTTGTGAAGTGAACGCGTGAAACGCATCGAAGTAGCAGCAGCAGCAGCAGTAGTAACTGCAACACAAAGCAAACGGACGGCGTGGAAGAAGATAGGCGAAATAGATCGCCTGTCACAACCGTTGCCAACGTTGCCGCCACCATCACCACCACCACTACACCCCTCGACCAAAAAAAAAACGCACCTCAAACCACACAACGGACACGGGTGCATAAGACGGGTTTGATTGCGTGCGTGCGTGCGTGTGTGTGTTTGTCTGTGCATTTGAACGCTCTTCTTGTGATATTTACAACATTCGCACAATTCCTTGGCCCCGCACACACACACACACACAAACACCCGTGCGAGCAGAGCCACGCTCACGACGGTATCAGCGGTGTGTGGAGGGGGAGAGAAGACAAGAACAACCACGCAGGGGGTTGTGTTCTGTAAAGTACAAAGCGTAAAGCCATCTTAAACAAAACAAAAAGCTAACGACAAATTACAAACAAACACCCACTAAAGAGGCTCGTGAATAAGTAGTAACGTGAGAGACAAAGAGAGAGAGAGAGAGAAGGAGGGAAAGAAACGGACAAGAAACAAAAACCCTGCAAGGCCATTGCAACGCCAACGGACGGTCCTTTACTGCACTGGGTTGCCTAGGAGGAGGTAGTCGTTGCAATATAGTCACGCGACGCTTTCGCTATTCCGTGGTGACTTCAATTCCGGGTTCAGAGCATCGTGAGTGGCCACAGTGCAGACGCGTGCAGATACAACAACGGCCGGATGGATTGGGTGCAGCAGACGACGGCTGGTGGTGGTAGCGGAGAGCAGGAGGGAGCACAGCAGCAGACGACAGTGGATGCGGAAGATGCTGGAACGCCCAACGAGCTCCAATCGGGAGGGCGTAATGGTATGTACAATCGCGTTTCTGCTCGATCGATTCATATTAACCATTGCCTTTCGTTCTGTGCACCTTGCAGCCACGTCGATCGCCGCCGCCGATGTGTCCCAGCGGGAAAAGCTAACGGTCTGGGATCGGTACGTCGTGCACGGCATGATTGACAAGGGCACGTTCAGCACGGTCTCGCTGGCGACGCTGCGCAGCGAGCAGCATCTGCCGGTCGGCGCCCGGCGCCAGTTCGCGATCAAGCTGATCACGCCGACGAGCCACCCGACTCGGATCGCGCGCGAGATCCTGTGCATGCGGAAGATCGGTGGCCAGCGCAACGTGGTCGGGCTGGTCGATGGCTTCCGGCACCAGGGTTCGGTCGGGCTCGTGATGAACTACATTCCGCAGGAACCGTTCCACCAGTACTACGCGCAGCTGACCCCGGCCGAGGTGCAGCGCTACCTGCGGCAGCTGCTGATCGCGCTCGAGCGCGTCCACCTGCACGGCGTGATCCATCGGGACGTGAAGCCGAGCAATTTTCTGCACAGCCCGCGCCACGGCGGCACCTACGTGCTGGTGGACTTTGGGCTCGCGCAGGAAACGGACCAGGGCGTGCTGTCGCTGCGCGCTCCCGATCGCTGCCCCGAGACCGATGCTCCTGCCAAGTGCGAGCAGGAGGAGCCGAAGCAGACCGGCCCGGTCGTCCCGGTGCGGAAAGCGCTCAAGCGCCCGCTCAAACTCTCGAATAGTACTACGAACGATCTCGGCGGCGTACCATCGCGGTCCAACAGCTCCGGTGGCCGCAACACCGCCGCCAGCCGCCCACCGCCGCCGTCCGCGTGCAGCTGTTACGGCCGGGCGCAGGTGTGCAACCGGTGCCTGGTGCGGCCGGAGATGAATGCGCCGCGGGCCGGTACGCCCGGCTACCGGCCGCCGGAGGTGCTGCTGAAGTATCCGCACCAGACGACCGCCGTCGACATCTGGGCGGCAGGCGTCATCTTTCTCGGGCTGCTGAGCAAGCTCTACCCGTTCTTCGCCAACGTCGACGATCTGACCTCGCTCGCGCACATGATCGAGGTGTTCGGGTACGAGCGGATGCGGGAAACGGCCCGCGCCCTCGACCGCACGCTGCACTGCGATGCGGTAACGATGGCCAAACGGCCGTACAGCTTGCGTCGCCTGTGTCAGAACTTCCGCGCGATCCACTATGGGCGCGAGCTGGGCTCCGGTGCGGGCGGCGGCGATGCGGGTGGAGTAGCCGTAGCTGGCGGCTCTAGTCCGCCGTCCGGGCGGGACGAGGAGCAGCAGCGGTACGGTTGCGATAACTGTTGCAAACCGCCCGACACCTGCCTGTGCCAGAGGCGCCGCGCCGTTGGTGCCAGTGCTGGCGACGACGAGGCGGAACCGGTCGGCGACACGGATTGCGATGAGTACGGGCCCGATGCGTACGAGCTGCTCGAACGGCTGCTCGAAACGAACCCGCACCGCCGCATTAGCGCGACCGAGGCGCTGCAGCATCCCTACTTTCAGGTGCAGTACTGAACACGCACTATCATCACACACTGCCGCGCGTCACCGCTGCCACACCGTACGTTACACCACCGGGGTTACAAAAGCAACAGGGTGACGAGCAGATTGTCGCAGTCGCCGGAAGTGCGAGATTGTGCAAAATGTGTAACGCAAGACTAACGAGCTCCTAGCCCCCAAGCAAGACCAGGCAGTAGGGTCAATTATGAAGCCAGTATATAGATAGGAAATGAAGACAGGAAAAAGAAGAAAAAAAGAGATTTTTCGCGAGCGCGCACTTGATCGAGTGGAGTGGAGATGTATGGAGACAGAAAAGGAGAGAGAATGTGAGAGAGATTATCATTGCATAGTACATTATACTTCTTTAAGTTACCACCGAATAGATAACGACACGTGCTCTTGCTGCCCCTGATCGCGTTCTCACGCGCGTGTTGCATTGTAAGATCGTGCAAGAGCGCGCATACCGCCACCGCCAATTGCCGTGCACGCTACACTACTTAGCAAATGTTACGTTCAAGAAGCTATACCAAGAATGTGCCCCATAGAGCGAGAGAGTGAAAGATTAAGAGAAAATCCCGTACAACTACGACCTTGTCAACGATTGCCAGTATACAACCAACACCCGTCCGCGTACGTGCAATAGTGAGAGATAGAGGGAAGGAAAGTGCAAGCTAGGAAGGGAAGCTAACATTCCTTTTCGTCCTAAAATCATCCCGCTCCTATAGCGGGGACGACGATACACTGTTTACCAAAAGCGAGAAAAGACTACCGGCTAGCTGAAAGAATCCAAACCGAACGGTCGTTACAATATCGATACAAGCGAACAAACAAACAAACAAACAAACAATCCATCAAGATCATACAAAACCCTCCAGAGTAGCAAATTGGCGGCACCCAACCAGTCCAGGTAGTAGCAAACGTTCTGTTCAGCAGACAGACCAGCAAGGAGGTTGTGAGTTTGGGCCGACCGGCTGAGCTCGAATCAGCCACATTTCCTTTCACTTTTAAGCTGCGAAGACCTTCCCACACACACACACAAGGACTACACACTGTGAAACGCACGGTATGATAGGGCTGTTGATCGTGTCAACCACACCGCCCCTTTCGTGCCATATCGATAGGGATGCGCGTTCCTTCGCCCGGTGTTGATGGTTTTGGCGTTTGGTTGTGAGCTCTCTCACCGGAGCCGGGACTGATAGGAATTTCTATTTGTGCGTGTGTGAAAGTGTGTGTGTGTGCTGCACTAAAATTACCGTGACAAAGAACGACTGGCACACAATAGCAGCAGCAGCAGCAGCAGCAGGCACAGGCACATTGTTTGTTGAATTTTGTTTTTTTTTTCATTATTAATTTATATTAACGTACCTTTTTTTGTCATTGGTTCTATTGTAAGGCAAGTTTGTTTAGGAAACAATATGATCTAGTTTTGCGCAAACGAGTGCGGGCGCGCGCGCGCGCGGGCCCTTGCGCACACTCACGCCAACCTTCCCCGTGAAGCTTATTATTTATTTCTTCTTTTTAATCTATTTTTCGAAAACAAAGGGAGCAGGGGCACGCTATTAATTGTGCTTACGACGGTTCCCTCACGCCCAGCGCGTATTTGTGCTTGTTGTGTGGTACAGCAGTACAGTGGTGGTATCAATTCGGGGAGTGTATATAGTGTGAATGTATGAACCCGCGCGTGAAGTCGTCGCCACACCCCACCGTCACCCGCGTCGGACCGCCTGTCGGTGGAAGAGATTTTGTGCTGAAGCCGTAATTTTTAATCTATTTATTAAATTATTTTTCACCAAACAAACGTAGGAAGTCTGTTTGAACAGGAAGCATTTGTGTGTGTGCGTGTAAAAGTCGGTGTATGAATGTTTAGGGAAGGGCATGTTTAAGGAATCATAGAGAGAGAGAGAGAGCGAGTGAGCATTAGGGGATGAACGTTGCGTTTGGTTCCGTTTGTTCCGAGTTTTAATCCGTTGCTTTTTAGCGTTTGTTGTTCGCGACCTGATCATCATTGGTGTCATCATCATGATACGTTCAATGATGCGTTTAAGTAAACCAAATCGGTGTGGCATGCTGTAGATGCAACTCCCAACCCACCCAACCAACAGGTGGAGTGCTAGAGTCGAAACACTCAGCAGCATTATAGTTGTAACATAAAGTAAACAGAGAAAGAGAGCGAAAGAGAATATTGAGAGGGCAAGAGGGAAAATGATCGGTGTCGCCGCTTGGTATATGGCATGGCCAGTAGCAGCAGAGCAGGGAAGCCAGGCAGGCAGCGCGCTTGCAAACACCAAAATGCGCCACCATCGTGTACGCGCACGAGAACTGCAATAACAACAGCAACAACAAAAATATAGAAAAGAAGTACAACATTAAACCAATGGAGGGACAATTAAGTAGATCAAAGCAAAAAAAAACAAAAAAAAACAAAGCGTTAGCACGCAAAACAGCAGCAACAACAAACAAAAAGAAACAACACTCATAATCAGTGTTTTTGTTAGCCAATGGGGAAACCTGGGGAGGGGAAAGAGAATCGCGCATCATCATCATCATTTATCATCATCAAACTGTAGAATTGTAGTGTCTGTATGTATGTATATCTATCATCATACCACCTATGTATGTATATTTGTATATGTTGTATCGTTGGCCCAAGGCACGATGGCATTATTGGTTGTGTTCCGGGTCCCAAATTCAGACACGATATGTTCATACAAGAGAGGGCACCAAACGTAGAAAGAGAGAAGGAGAGAGAAAAGAGCGATGCGCCAGTTGATAGTGAATTGTATTGTTTCATTACTTGTTTTTTTGTTGAATTCTATTGCACTTGCAAACGGTCGCCACTACTATCGCATCTTTATCATTTTCGAATGCATTATCCTCATTCCCTTCCCCTTCTCGCCCTATTCCACTCCGTAAGCAAAAATAAAACAAGTGCTGATATGAAAAAAAAAAAACATGATTTCTTCGCTATCATCGTCCATTCACCCCCAGTGTTTTGTGTGCGTGTGTTAGTAGCGTTGTAGTAAAGTATTTTTTGTTTCCTTTTCGTGAAATTAAACTCAAATCCCGTCAGCTAGAGAGCGAGAGATAGAGATGATCTCATCGGTTGTGGTTAAAGGCACGCGCCTGCTGGTGGTGGTTGCATCCAGCACTCGGAAGCGGTAATGCATTGCGCACTTGTAACAATGAAAACTGGCAAAGCTCGTTTCGGTAATAGGCCTGGGAAATACGGAATAACAATCGGCAAATGCTACAGTGTGTACGGGAGAAGGAAACTGATCGAACGAACGAGGTGTAAAGGATAAAACGGTGGTGTGCACTTGTACAATGGTGGTGTGCGTTTTTGGGGTGGTTCACATGAAAACGCAAGGCAGCGAAGCCTATATATGCTACTGTGCAGCAGTGACAGGGAATGTAGGAAAGTAGCACAATTTGAATGTAAAATGTATTTTAAAGCGTAATACCCAGCCGCCCGTGCAACCAACGTTGGTGGTACGCGATGAGGGGGCAGAAGACAAACGAGACCCAAGCGTGCCAGATACATTAAACGCAATATCGTCTTCAGTGATGAAAAAATGCATGTGCGTGTGGTGTTTGCCTGCTTTTGGGTGTGCTAATATTGAGAAAATATAAATCCCTATAAAATGAAGCGCCAAATCAAATACTTGCCGTTGTTTGACGAGCAGGAGACAAAATTTCCTAACCGCTCCTCAAGATCACGCTGGAAGGTGCAATGCAAAACGTTGTTCTGTCCCTCCATTTGGCAAAAGACCGCATGTGCTCCCCATGAGCATTATTTAAAAGAATACAATCCTAATGAAACAGGTTGCGAAGGATTAATCCAATTGCGGCTTCGGATGTAGAAAGTGAAAAAAAAAACAAATTAAACTCTTACAAGTTTAAGTACCTCTAGGCATGTGGCTCCAATTCAAACGGTATTGCAACGGAATTTTTGAATTACCATAATAATGTTTCAACTACACACAGTCGCTGATTTAAATCCTATTGCTTTACAATAACTCTATACACTCAGCTAAGCTTGTTAGTGCACCAACAGGATGGCTTGCATGCTTACGATAAATCCTAAACAACCACGTGCGCTCAACGGTCCACAACTGCAATTTCTTTATAGCACTCGTATCGCGCACACCGTGCGCTAACACCGCCCCACACTGACGATAGACGCGTTACGCATTGAAGTAGAGCGAATTAATCCATTTGTTTGTTTCTATGCTTTAAAAACGTATCAAAAGCACAAGGGAAGCGAGCAAAAGGAAAATGCCAATTGGCTGCCAAGCTTTATGGCACGATACAAATGTCAAAGCCCTGACGCGCGTGGAACCGCAATGGCCGAACCTGGTGCCCTGTCAAATGGTTCTTGCTCAATGTTGTTCGGGCCACCGCCGGCACCCCCCTGTATCGCTGTCAGAAACGGTCCGTCCGTCGCGATCTGGTGACTTCCCGCACAGACTTCGACTCGGAGTGAGGCTCGGCGATTGAATCATCTCGGTCTCGTCAGCAAAGCAAGCAGGCAGTGTGCGTGAGTGTGCGAAGGATAGCGGGTTTGCCGTCATGGTGCCAATCGATATCGTCCACTACGATCGGTGATTTTATTTCGGCGACAGTCCTGTTTTAGTGGCACCGAAGGCGTCAAGTAAGTTCCGACCGTTTTTGCGAGCAGGCGGGGAGAGTAGTGGTGTGCTGTGTGCTGTGTGTGTGTGTGCGTGTAGTGAGGAGATTCCGTTCACTAGACAACAATTCCCATCATCAGCTGCTGTCGTTCGGTGGCTGCGTGGCTGCTGGTTGCTGGAGCATTTCCATCGCATCGGCCTTCCCCGATGAGTCTGTTGGCAATGTACAGCGCATTAACGTACACGTAGTGCTCGTGTGACTCCCTGCTGATGGGGAGGAAGTATTGCGAACGACATCACACCGCAGTTACACCTCTCGTTACACCGGATTGAGAGGCAAAGTGCGTTATCGTGTGCCAAAGTGCCGTATGTTGTGCGAGAGGTTGATACAGCTACAATACATTGCCCAAATCTCGATAACGAGCAAACGGGTGGCTGTGAATTGACGTGAATGTGAGGCATGTTTGTGTCGCCCTAGCGGTCCAGTGCGTGCGTGTGTGTGTATGTGTGCATGAATATTGAAAAAAAAATGAGATTGTTATGTGATTGCAGCCGTTTCTCAGTGCATTCCGTCGTTCTCCCATTCTAACCGTGCTTACTTCCCGCCCCACCCCCCGATAGGTTTCAACCTTCCCGCCGGACCGGGCTGCTGGGATTGTATGGGATCGGCACTTGATTTGCGTCGTGCACCGTAAAGCTGCAACCTGAACAAACCGCAACGAGGCTGACGGGGAATCCCACTGGCAGGAATTGACACAGGTACGTCTGCGCGGTGGGGCGTGCGGTCATTCTGGATGCAATATTAAAGCGGTAGTGTGTTCGTGACTGTCATCCAATGGAGCTGGAAAGCTCCCGCACCACAGAGCGGCACCACCAAGAGCAACGCCGATGGCCTTCCATCTTTGTATGGAACAAACCAAACGGAGAACCAATCGAGAGCGACCGCCCGGCTGGACCGAATCAGATGGGCCGCGTTTATTTGATCGTTGATTAAACGTTACGCGAAGGGGTGGTAGGGTGGAATTTCCAGCAAAACCGCTGACGGTTTCTAAACAGCCCGAGGGCACACACAGTAGCAGAAGATTTTGCCTCGCGCGCGCATCACTCGCTTACGTCACAGAGCAGCAGGCCATGTTTTACCCTCACCATCATCAGCCAGTCAGTCAGTCAGTCCTTTCGATGTTGTGCTGATTCTCTTTTTCGCCTCAGCTCACATCGCACTTGGCTCTCTCTCGCTCTCTCATCCTCGTCTGCTCTCTCACGCAATCATCGTGCTCGATGAAACGGCACACCTTCACGTGTGTTTTTGGGGCCTGTTTAGGGGGGGGGGGGGGGTGTTATTGCTCGGTGGTTGATGATGCAACTTGCCGACACTACCTGCTCTGCTCCAATGGTGGCGGTCGTGATGTGCGCTTCGTTGCACCGGATTCTTTTCATGTTCGATACCGCAAAAAGAAAAACATCTACAACTGGACCTATCACCCACCACCCGTATCGCTGCTCTCGTTTTGCGCTGGACTGTACTGGGCGTTTAAGAGCGGGTCTGTTGTTTCTGTCCTTTGCTATGTTTGGTGCTTTCAAGCGATTGTCTGACTGGTGTCAGTCGTCTGTCTGTCTAACCGGTTCGCTGTCCGTTGCTTTGCTTTGAAATTAAAAACACCCCCACAGGCAATGGGGTGAAGACACACAAAGTGGTGCAGCATCGAAATGGCGCCAATTACTATTGTTGATGCAAATTTGCTCTGCATCTTCTTGCTCTGCTGTGTTTTTCTCTTTCTTCTGTTGTGCAGTATACTACACTTCGCTATAGAGGAAAAAATGCTAGAAAAAAAGCAGCCCCTTATTTCGTTGAAACACCCACACCGTAAATAATGCACTTTTGTGCCAATGAAGCATACACGCCACGCTTATGTCACACTCTCAGTGGGGGTCATAGTGAAGCAAAGAAAGCAACTCACCGTAAGGAGGCAGCTCATTGGCTGGTATTATTGAATCCGTTCGTAGCGGGAACGTACGGCGCTCACATGAAATTCTAGGGATGGCAACACATCTCATGAGCCCGGTCTTACAACGCCGCGGTGAATAACTGTAGCAACCATCTAGTACGTTAGGAAAATGAGTGTCGGGACGTACGCCGCCGCTACGAACGGATTCAATAATACCAGCCATTATCCTATCCGATCGTTTGCTTTCTCTGTATCTCATCTGAGTAACTGTACACACTAGAAGCAACAACAATACATCCCCCTCTCCCCTTTTGTTTCTGTCTTTAACGCCATATTACCCATCTCTTTCCTGTCCACCTTCTTCAACGTCCCCGCCGAAAGAAGTGGCGGGCCACGCAGACTCCCCAAGTAGTTGTTGGGGAGGGTTTTATGCAACGTCAAACTTCGCACGTGAACCAATTTGTAGCCAGTTTTTTGCCTTCTTTTTTCTTTTTTCTCACTCACTCACTTGTCGCCATGGTTTTATTTGCGGCTTTTACACGGCTAACCATCACAGACACATGGGGGAAGGGAGGTTGACATACGCGTACCGGGTGGTACGCGAAGGAGAGTGGTGCTGAGCCATCAGTCCTGAAAGCATGCCATTCGAGGTCAATTTTCAGTCCGCTTTCTATCCGCGTGCCACCCATTTGGTGGAAGGGGGCCGAAGAAGGGAAGGTGTTGGTGGCTGGTGGATATGATTCGTGTCTCCGGTGTCCCTCCCTCGGTGGCATCGTGGCAACCGGAGTTTTGGGGGATATGCTTTGCTTGTCAACGTCGTCACTGTATTTGATTATTTTCTTTATTTTGAATTTGTTTCGGTAAAAAGATTAGTTATTAGAACTGGGAAACGATGCAAATTAGCGAACTTTGTAATACCAATACGCAATCAGAAACATTTTTTACATTGGTTTAAACTTTTACCTCTTTTTAATGATGATGTACCGTACACATTACCTTTCAACGGTACGGCATAGCTCGGCGTTTTAAAATCGATTATTCTATTGGTAAAATATTTATATTTATGTTTTATTATTTATGGACAGTGTGAGAAACAAATAAATTTTGGTTTTCTCTCCTCTCAGGTTGAGAAAAACGATTCAGATGTACTAATTATTTTAATTTTCTACCAATACTTCAATTAAATTCAACTCAATCGAGCCTCGAGTTGAATAACCTCACCCCCCTATCTGTGGTTGAACCATTTCCGTGGCAACTGGTGGAATGTGTGATTGCGTAAACCGGGGCCGGTAAGCCGTACAATTTCTGCTCACGTCAGCGAGATCAACGTGTGCGAAGGGTTTTGGCGAAAACCCTTTCGACCCAGACGCAAAGTCGGTCAAATTTGAATTATTTGCCTACCAGACTGGTGTTGGTTTCTTTCTGCAAAAGGTAAGCGAAATTGTTGCCATTCTATTGCTGTTTTGCTCCATTCCGCGGCAGGGCGCACAATAACGTTCCCATGTTTATGTTGGTTGGGCTGTCAGGGCGACACGATGTGCCTGTGGTTTGTTTGCCTTTGCGCCTCCAATCCAGTTCCCCGGGACTATTTCTGGCTATGTGTTTCCGTCGTCCTTTAATAGAAAATAATGATCCCCCGTTAAGTGTAGGGTCACACAACGGGGCTAGGGATTTTTTTCTCTGCGTTATTTGTTGTCGTATTTTCCCTGTTGGCATGCCACAACCGAGCAGCCTTGTCGGCAGCACACCACAATGCTCCTCACTGGTCCGGTGACTTCTGCTTTCACAGCAGAAGAATGTGAGCTCTCAGGGTGGGTTGGGACTGTTTCGAAAAGGATTACATTGTGTGATTCAATTTGTTGTGGCAACCACGATAAGAGAAAACAGCAAAGAGTTCTACAAGAGTTCTGTCGGTGGCAAACCGTGGGGATAAGAAATGGAAAACAGCCCACAGCTCTTTTACTCCGCTTTGTTGACTGTTGTAAATTACGTAAATTTTAGTTTCACTTGTTTAGCTACTTCCCCGGTACCGTTGTTCCTGTCAGGCTTTAATTGTTAATCAAATTGCGCATTTAAGTTTTCAATCTGGCAAAGCGCAGGAACCATTGGGAAGCTGTGCCGAAAGCGCCCTTCACTGAAGCGTAACGCCCGTTTCTGAAACGGTGCCCCATCTCGTTCTGATGTATTTTTGAGCCAAATCTTTAGAAAACTTCCGACTCGCCGTGTTGCCATGCCATTTCTGGATATGCGCCTGGGGGTTTTCGGCGAAGAACAACGCGCGTAAGAAACTTTTCCGGCAATGCGCACACTGACTGCCGAGAGAGACTGCTTGCCAGAAGCTCGGTCTGTATGATGGTTATCACATTTCGGCCCATGATACAGGCAGGTAAATTGTAGCGCAGTCGAGTAGAAATTTGTTTTATTATGAGCATAAAATTGTTTCTCCATCATTCTGCCTGGAATTTTGATGCGTAATGCACCAAACTGTTGTCCAATTTCCGGAAGGTACACATATTAATTTCCAGAATAATAAAACAAAAAACCTTTGCGATGGACCGTGTTGCGCCACGAAACCGGCATTCCCATTTTTAAACTCGAGAACAGCAATGTGGCCAACGCCAACAGCCGTCTCGGCACACACGTGCAATGCGGTAGCTTTGGTTTTGTAATACAATTTCGCTCGTTAACGTACCCCGTTTTTCGAGCTTTTGTAGTGGGATGCGGCTGATGGAGCTGAAGCGCTACTGCGCTACAGTTCGATGTTGCAACAGCTGCCTAGAAGAACCAGTGAAGCTTGTAAATGTTACATGGATAATAACTCGTGCTTAATTACTGCTCCGACTAACTGATGTTAATTTACTTACGGTTCGGGCCACTTTACAGGCACCAACGGATGGAGTTAATGGGAAGAGAGATTGTTTTTTTTTTTGCGATTTTGGTGACCTTTACTGCAATCATCTCGTTCGAGATTCGCCCAATCTCAATTATCCTGTGAGCTATTAATAGGTCCTATTGGTACAATGATTTTTTTGGTAATGTACAAAGTAATGAAATTAGTATCTAATTGATATATGAAGCATTTGTGCGTAAAAGTAGTAAATGAACTTATCATTTTAGGCCAAAAATTGACAGCAAGAAGCCTTCATCTTTGAGTCGTCGTGGATGCCATGCTCTCAGTGCTAATGAGCATATTACAGTGAGTAGGGACAATGTTAAGGCATTTCAAATACCTTGTCTGTTGACCTTCTATTTGTTGGCTTTGCAAACCTCCTTCGCAAAGGCTGCAAGTTATGCTTGTACCAAACGGATAATTCTCTGAATATTATTGCAAATTATGCACGATGTACCGGCAATATTATTTAAAACGTTTCAACGTCTGCAGCAAGAAAGCTTCGCTGATCCTGAAACTCTTGGAACACTGCTGAACTAGTACTGCAGGACAGTACTTGTGCTTGCCAATAACCTGAACAATTACAAATAAATATGAAGAATTTTCTGTAAAATTTTATGATTCAAGGCAAAACGAAACCCATGATTGCGTGATATTGGAGTTGGTTTCCCATCAATCATCTTCAATGGTGGTTTGAAGGCAAAATAATCATGCTCTTGTGACATTCAAATAAATCACATCAATCGAGGTTTGATGTTTCAATTTCATGATCATTTTTTGAAATTGTTTTTACCTATCATTGAACTTTTTTTTCCCCATTACGGAGCATTTTACCTGTGCTGGAGTGAGGAAATAAACTTCCAATGGGTTTCCTTTTTCTGAGAAAACACATAGGGGTGTGTGTGTGAGACTTAGGCAAACTGTTTGCTGGTTTTCCGAAATTGTATGACACGTTTTTGCGAAATGAGCTCCAATATCGTCCGTTCCTGGCACGGTTCACCGTTGGCAAGCTATCTCTACTGTGCTATGTAAACCCGAAAGCCGACACATGTAACAACTCGTGCGTAACGCTTTTAAGTTTTGAGTTTAGTTAGCCCCGGGGAACCCTCGAACTCGGTGCCATTCGTGCGCTATGCCAGAGGAGGAGGAGGGACCGTTCTGTGTGAGACGCGTATGAGACCTTTCTCTTTTTAGTATTATTTTTTGTTCGGTCTAAAGCTCAACCACTATACTAGCACGCACCAAAGGCGCCACACGGCGGTCATAGACGGCAAACGGGAAAGCTGTGCTCGAGATCGAGAGCACACACACACACACACCCGTTTGATGAAACTGGACCATTGTCGAGATGGCGAAACACAAGCCCAGCGAAAGATAGGAGGAGATATAAAAAACGGTTTTAAAATTAGTTTTACTTCCAAGTAGCGACCCGGACACAGTGGATTATGCTCACTTCGTTTGGCGTTATAAGCTTTGGCACGGTTGCGTGTACACTGCACAGGATGCTTGGTGCTTGAATTTTCGGCACAATCGCTGCTGGGGATTTACTATTCGCCGTGTGCCGGTCACGAATTGTTTTTTGTTTTGTTTTCCTTTTTGCTTTTAAAAGCAAATCGGCAAACCAGCTCCTCACTTGGGAGTGGTATGGCCCGAATGGTCCGTGGTGAGACCGTGTTTCGGCCATGGATGATTAATAAGGTTTCGAGTTTTGTTTGGCTTCCACCACAAATCGGTTAATCTTTGAGCTTTAGGAAGTGGAGTGAATTCGGCTGGCTAGTTGATGTTATTTATTGTTTGCATTTTCAATCCTGCAAATAAATATGAAGCCGCAACACAGCTTTGATAAAGTATCATTGAACGATCTAGTGGAATGAACAGAATTTCATAACAGATATCAATTTCATTCAATGTTGAGAGCGCTCGTGCTGCTTCCATCCCACGGAAGGACAGATTGAAGCAGTTTAAAAATATCCAAACAACTTATTGAATGGCCAAAATGATGTGTAGGTTTCGTGGAAATTTATTTTTTCGACAGGAATTTGTTGCGTCAGAAAGAGATCGAAAAGGGAAGAACAAGTGAGAAATAAACGTGAATGCGCTATGCTTACGTAGAGCTTTTTAGAGGATCTACGAACAACATATTCAATATTCCGCCCGTCATGTTTCGATTGGGTTTTGTAGACTAGACGATATGAACGATGGTAGTGCTTGTTCGTGTGCAAACACGTGTGACTTAAGGTTGTTAAACGGCCATCCACCATACTAGAGTTTGAACCGTTTCCTCTTTCCCACCTGCTTGAATCTAAGATAAAGATAAAAGTTTGCCAATAAAAGTCCAAATTATTCAATGTTTTGCGATGTTAAATCATTGACGGTTCTCCCAGTGTTGTTTTCAACAGCTTGACAGATTCTTTGCCTTTCCCACTGGACTTCGTAATAAACTTCAAGTTTCGTACAAAAGTTCGATGGATAAAAAGTGTCCTTTATAGCGTGTTTTGCCAGAACATCACATAAACAACCGTTGTGTGATAACGAAAATAATAAAGAAATTTCGAGAAGCGAAAATCATTTTTCCAACCATAAGCACTTGCTTTGTGGTATGAGATGGAATAGGCATGGAGATGGAATAGGCATGGCATGGAGCTTTTCCGAGCACGTGGAAGCCCGAAAACGTAACGTTAGCATCATGGTATGTTAAAGAAAAAGTTAAAAATAGATCACACTCCGGTCACTCGGGACGGCGTATTGGGATGGGATGCAAAATGGGAACTATTATCAGATGGCCTACAAAGAAGTGTTCATGTTCAAATTAAACCCAAGGCCACTGTTAAAATGTGTGCATTATGTCGATTGATTTTTATGTGATTTGTAACTGGCACAGCTATTTATTCTGCAACACTCACTCATTCATATGCAAAATAGTGGAGATGTTTCCACTTGTCAATTACAGACCAGGCGAAGACACTGCACCATTGAACAGTTTGCTGGCTGTGAGGGAAATTCATGAGAATTTAAAATCAAAGCTCATGTATTCCTACATTTTCTTGCTACATTGCTGCCACGAAAAACGCACAGAAACTCGAGTCGGATTGTAAGAATTCTACAATTTTCTCCAACTATTGCTGTGTGCATGCGAACATTAATTCCATGGAATAGTCTCTGTGCAAGTAAATTCCAGATAATACTGTATTTGCCCTTACCACCACGTTTTAAATGCAAAATAACATTACAACTTTGGGAAGAGCAAAACGTTGCTTTTTTATGGTGCTAACCACTGGTCCAAACAGTCTATATGGCTGTCGTATATTAGATTTGGTTGGATCTTCTCTTCTAAATCTACAACCATTTGAGAGACCGTACCATAGGAAAGAGATCAGCCAACCGGACGGAAGGGTCAATTTTTGGGGGCCAAATGCGTAGAGAGGCATAGAATACTGTTCTCTGTGTGTGCATGTCCCGTAACATGTGGTGAGCATTAAATTCAACGGACCTACCGAACGGTTGTTTGCGTCGTGCGTTTAATCTGCCGTCCGCTTGGGTGCAACCGAGAAGTCGACCATTTAGCAGACAGAGTACGGATGCAATTGTCTGCAGTTTGGATTAGCAGTGAATTGGTCTGTGCGGTTTCATCCTGTGCCCGATTGATGCCCGGAAAGCTGAAGCCTAAATACAAACCACAACATGTGCAATCTGAATGACTGCTGCCCTACTGAATGACTAACCCTCCCAAAGCCTTTTGTTTTGTCGCTTCATGTACTGCTACTAGCGGTAGCAGGGGAACGTAGTAGAAGTGCACTAACACGGCTGATAAGTTGTCATTGGCAGTGGCAGCAATTAGTTCCAATGCATACATCTCCTCGCAAATGGCCGTGTCGTTGAGGAGTTATTTACACTCCGACAGATGAAAGGAGTGGTAAAACTCTGAGGATTTTGCGTACACATTTGCAGCATTTTCTCGGGACGGTTCGTTTAAGCTCTACTGCAAACTTCTGTCACGGTATCGATTGCCGCTGATATAATGATATTAATTGAACGCCCTGCCAACTCTTATTTGCATTGGGTCGTCCATATTCGGTAACCGTTATCATACACATGGCAAATATGGCAGGTAAACATTCACTCTGACACCGAAACGCTCTCGAAAACCATCGATATTCACACATAATACCAAACGAGAGGTGCGTATAGTAAATGTAGCAAAATTCGTGGAACGATAAACTCCGAAAAAAGGCCTGAACAAACATTAAAAATGTAAATCAATCGTTGGATTGCTTTTCACTCAACGTCAGCGCAATGCTAACGGTACATTGCTATCTTCGACTGTACTGGGTGCACATGATTATCCCAACTTTTGACACGACAAGGCTGATACTGCACCACACACTCCCTTTGGCCGTGGGAGCGATGCATGGGAGTGTCTGTAGTACGGGAATGACCGCAATCATGGTCGCACTCGCCCACTGTCCAGGAGCCCCGGGGTACGGCTCTGTGGTAAATGTGTGGAGTGGTTTGCTGTAAATGATAGTTCAGCATCAGAATCCGTTTGAAAACACACTCAGCACTCAGTAAAACCGCGTTGGTTGAAGCAAAAAGAAGCACAATCCTTATCGGAACGGGCTGTCGGCAGCTTCATTTAATGTGTGCTATTATATACAACAGATATGCTATGCAATATCAAGTATTTGCGGGCATGTTGTAATCCCTTGATAAGGATTTGATTCGATTTGGATACTTATTGTACCATTGTATTGAAATGTTAGACATCAAACCTCTGTTCTTAATGAACAAATCGTTTAATTAAATAAGGTGTCATGGATGTTTCAAAACAACCGTAAGCCTGCATGTACAGCATGCAAAAAAGGGGGCTTGGTTGTATCATATGCTCCATGGTCTGTGAATAATGGAATGACGGTGTGATGTGCGATCTTACATCAATTATGATTTTTATTATTAAACTGTTACCAACGATGCATATTCGAAACCTATACGACAAACTTTATTACCCACTTACTTATCAGACATACCCGTCATCTGCCAAAACGGCCTGTTCCCACGGTATTTTGGCAGACGAAGGGGCAAGCCTCCCACGTCCGCGCTCGGTCTTTCGTTGGGCGTTCTAAAAGAACTTTACGTCGCTCGGTCGCTCGGTGTCCTACGCATGGCCGGAATGTTTATAAAATAACTAAAAAAAATCCACTTTTCTCGATTTACAACACACACGTACGCATCCCATCACGCTCATCGATGGCATCCCACACGCTGCAATAACTATCAATATCAACCTGTGCAGTGTAACAATGAAGTTAAAAATACAATACTTAACAAACAAACGCTACAGTACAAACTGCAACAGCTTCGTTCGTTCGTTGGTCAGCTCTCTGGCCATCTGTGGAGGTGGCTTTTAGCTCATGTAGGGGAAAGCGGGTCAAAATGGGCATGTTAAGCAGTTTATTGAATATTACTTTGAATATGCCACAAAACACAATTTTTCTTTCATTATTGTATGCCTCCACCCTTCATCTATGGATTAAAATTGCCACATAGAATGAAAACAACTTAAAAACATGAAAATAATGTAAAATAAAAGTCGATGTTATACGAGAAGCTTTTTTGACACGCGGGGTAAAATGGGCATATGTAAACAAACTGTGAAACGTCAAAACACTGGGGCAATATGGGCCACAACAACTGCGCTTGGGTAATGGTCTATGCTTTTGCGCACGTTTCGTGAATTGTATTTTCGTTCTATCTTTTGTTTTGCTGGCCAGGAAAGCCCTTAAAATTCTTCCAAAAATATGTTATCAAAATTAAAACAGTTTTTACACGTTTGAATCTACAAAATCGATTCTTTTGAAGCTGTGTCTGTTATCATTATTGAGGCGACAAATACAACACCATAGCCGCACCAAGCGTCAGATGTCAAAAGCATCTGCCCATTTTGCCCCAAGCGTATCTGACCATTTTGCCCCACGTGAAGCATTTTTGTATTTTTTGTTATATTAGTAAAAATACGCATTCAATCGTCTTGCTTTCTGCAGACAATTTGTATAGAAATATCATATCTTTAAAAATATATCATGTAAAACTTCAACGCATCCCTGTGACACTCGTTTAAGCTTATTTTCGAAGTGGCAAAAATTACTTCAATAGGCTGCTAAACCTTATTTTGCATTTTTCTTAGTTATTTGTTATGTAAGGTTTATGAAACTTACATGGCGTTCATAGAACACTCTAATGAATACCGTTTGAGCATCAGAAAGTATCTTTGTAGTGAAATAATGCTCAAATAGAGGGTGCCCATTTTGCCCCACATGTCCATTTTGCCCCGCTTTCCCCTACTTTTGAACTGCAAACAATGTAGCGGTGGTTTAAACCGAGAATGTGCCAGCAGAGTCCCTCTTTCACTGCAGCAAACATTTTCCACCCCATTTTGTCCAAACCATGCACCCTGTTAGGCTACTTGCTTTATTTTTATCTCGCACAAATCGGAACCGCCGTCGTTCTGGTACTACTTTGTCCACATGATAGTGTGTCATGATGGCGGTGATGATGATGGCTTTCTGAGTTGGGATTGGCAGCGGAGCGGTGACGGTGAAGTTGTTTACTATATATTTCTGCCCTACCGATAAGGGCGGTTTACGTGCGTGTGTGTGTGTGTGTGCAACTGTGTGATCGTGGCCTCATCCTGGCCCCTCGAGCACCCACCACGAGAAGGAGAGCCTTCACGGGTTTTGCGGTTTCGGGTTTCGGGCTGCGCAAGAGAGCCCATCCACGCCTCTTCCCGATAACACGCATTACCCGGATCGCGCAGCCGTGTAGGCAACAGCAGTAAGCGAACGAAACTGCCACAATCAGCGCCAATGTGGCCCCGCAATCGCGATAGCAAGATAATGAATCTTTCGCGGCAAGAGCGCGCTGCGAAATAGTTCTGGACGGTGGTGGTGTGGTGCGAAGTCATCGGGACACACCACACACACACACACCCGAGGCGATCTAATCGCTAAAACAACCACTTGTGAGAGGTTAACCGCTTCCGTCATTAGCGAAGTTGTGTGTGTGTGTTTGCTTGTTCCGATTGTTGGGAAGTTTGCAATAACAAATTCAACAACAGCAAAACAATCAAAACCATTTGCTCAGTTTGTGCCGAACCGTTGCAGCAGCGAGTAAGGGGGGGGGAGTATAGAGAGAGAGAGAGAGAAAGAGAGTAAGCAAATAGTGACGCGAAGAGTGTCCTTTAAATCATTCATAAAACTCCAAATGTAAGCAGTGCTTTAGTGGCTTTCGGTGGCTTCCAGTTCGCAGCAAAACATCAAAGGATCGCGGGAAAACATTGTGCGCAAAACGGGCTGGCCCGTTCTCCTTCCATCGTCGCTTTTGCATTGTGCCTCCGTCTCTCTGTACCGCGAATCTTGATCGTAAAAGTAATCGTCTTACTTTAGATTTAACTTGGCGCGCCCTAGTTTCGGGGAACAACCTCTTGCTGCGATTATTCCGCGCATCGAAACGGGCACGAAGCACAGGGACTCGTCTTGAAGGTGTTGAATTCGTGGAAAATTTGTCCCGCCACGCTGCAATGGCGGCAGGAAACCGGATTGGTACTTATTCCAGCGTGTTGTAACAGCTTCATCAGAATCCGTGGGGAGAGTGGCTTGTTTGCCGTGCTTGCAACCGTGTGTGCAGTGCGGGGAAATGGATTTAATCCAACGATAGGATAGCAGCTATGTTGCTACTAGGTTGTTTGCGTCGCAAGAAAGTCGGCTGGAAAACAAGCATTCCTTGCTTGTTGTTCTGTTGATGGGAGAAGATCGGATGATGGGAGAAGAGTTGCCCTTACCTCGGTTAAATGTAGCCAGTGATTGTGCAGCAATCACTGTTACAGTCGTTGCTGCTAAGCTTTGGATCTAACTCACCTATTTATTGATTGTAAGTCAATTGTTTTTACTTGATATCTGAAACTGTCTGTTCTGAAAAGTATTAAATTTATGTTAAGCAGTTAATATTTTAATTAATAGAAATTAAAATATAAAAATTGATGTATCCATTTTGGAAGTTCTCATGGAGTGCAAACGATTTGGCATGTTTTTTCAAGTGTAAACAATGCCTTGAAAATGTATTGATTCTCATTAGTTTTTAAAATTGCAATCAAATTGCACGGTTTTTGTAGTGTTTTTATACTGTCAAATGACAGTATTCATAAATCTGCTAAAATACCTTGTAAATGTATCATTATTCCTACGATAGTCAAACATTGGTGCCCTTTCCGTTTTAAGTTTGTAGGCTGAAATTTCAGCCTGTCAGCTGTTTGCATTGTATAGCAGATTTCGAGCAGCTAACAAAGTGAGTATAATATACAGGTGGGCTTATCCCAAGGTGTATGAATTTAGAAGGCTGATTTTTATCGCTTCTGTTTCTGAATGAAGATTTTAAGAGTGGTTCGTGTATTCATCAAGCCTCCAGAAAGCTTGTTTGAGCAAAAGTTTTCACCCGTTCTGTCAAAAAGTGATGAACAAATTGGGTTATAAAAACATGCTATGAGACCACCTGGACTACATACACTTTGATTCTATATTGTATCATCTGATCTCTTTAATGCACCTTGGGATAAATGTAAACATCACCTTGTTTTGCCAAATTTTTCGCGCAGGTACTCGAATCCAATTCTAGCTTTGTGGCTAGAATAATCTAGACTGAAAATAGCAGGCTAGTTTTTTGTGTGGTTTTGTATGGAGTGTTTACATGATTTCAGCCTCCAACTGTCAAACTCCATACAAAAAGCTGACTAGAATCGTGAAGGGCCCCATAGTTGACTTACAGACAAAAATAGGTGCGTTAGAGTCAAATACTGGTGCGCGCTGTCAAAAATGTATACCTTAGAGGCAAAAACTGATGCACACTGTCAAAAATAGATGCTTTTGAAGTTGAGTAGTGCTTTTGAAGTATTTCTTATGCCTGTTGTGTCGGCGAAACTATAACAAGAGGAAACGATAATTCATAAACGATTCCGATTATTGTACTTGCTGTGAGATAGCAACAACATAAAAATGAAATCCCAGGAAACAGAAGAAATAAACTGTTAGCTTAATAATTTACTTCTACTTACTTTCCGTACTGAAATAATGTCTATCTATCTTGGTAATTCGAGCTCCCTGTTGTGACCGACGTGTGCAGCACTGCTCTTTTATTGATTTTTAAAACGTTTTTCTATTTTTTTTAAACTCATATTTACACTTCGACCGCTGCGGCATTCCCGTTCCCATCGCTCCCTGCAAACGAGCGGTGGGTGAAATTTATCTTATTTAATTAAACATGGTTCACATTTCGCATAGTTTGTTGAATAGTCGTCTCTCCAATAACGGAATGGATAGTTCATTCCAATTTGCTCCCCTTTCGTTCGTTCCGTCCAATAGCATTTGCCCCCTCGCCGAGTTTGAGTTCGTATGGTGGTGCAAAATCTGCTCCGAATTAGATGAATATATTTTGGTGGATAGTGGAAAGGACCGAGAACGCCTGCAGCAATCACATTGTGCCCGGGGCAGCATCCAAGGATCGCAAGGATCCGGCGCAGCGCGAGTGTTGGGCTTGCTGTAGAAAGTTTCGTACGCTTTTTCTTCTCAACCCCAAGGTTGATCGGGCAGCGAATATTCGATTCGATTTATTTTGCCATTTTAAGGAGGTTCTCTCTCTCTCTCTCTCTCTTTCTCTCTTTCTCTCTCTCTCTTTCTCTCTCTCTCTTTCTCTCTCTCCCCCACCCACCGCAAATAATCAACCAAAGTTGGCGGGACAGCACACAAAGTTGCAGCATTCCCGATGGTTTTGCACCAAAATTCATGGTGAAACAAGAAATAAAAGCACCGAGTTCGCGAGATGTTGAATTGAATCATGTTTATCTGGTTAGCTAGTTAGTTGTAGAAGTTTTTAATTTATCAATGGTTGCCTAAGTGGTTTGAATGGAAAGTTTCACAACAGCAGCTGTTTGGTTGGGAGCTGCTTACATGGCAGCGCATTGTGTTCGGCAGGTGGAAAACATAATCAAAAATCACATCACTAGCGAACATTGTCGATCGGCGAGATGGAATTGGATTTGTGCTTCATTTTTTTTTCCCCCAATTTTCTCTCCAGTGAGGAGGTGTGCTGTTGGAGGAACGATTGACAGTGTTTGGTTAGGTGTGACACATTTTCCATTTTATCGTTTTGATTGCAAAGAAATCCGCGCTTCTATAGAAAGTCAGAATGTTGTGGGTTTTTTTCTTCTTCAAATGTTTTGTTTAACTTGAATTAAATTGATAATTCAGACATCTGCGAAATTAAATGTCTTGATGTCTCATGATCCATCCACATTGATGAGTGGAATTGCAATGAGGCGTTATTTGGAATTTCTAGTTCTGTTAGTGACGAGTGTAGCTAAGCTAGTAAATATAAACAATTAATGTAATGAGTGTAATACAAAAACGGACGAAATTATCTCCTAACATTCTTGAGATCAGAATAAAAAAAACATAAGATAATCTTTTTTTTTACATTCCACGCTCATCCTTGCTTAATCGTTTGCTTAAGAAAGTTCCCCAAAATTCAATTATTTTGTTTTCTGATGAACGTATTCACATTATTGGGAACAGCAGAAGAGAGATGAAATCTGAAAAACTTGCAATGGTTCTTTTTTGTGTTTGTGTGCTTCTGACAGCATCTTCGCGTGTCGTTTTTGATCTTTTTGAGCAATTTCTTCCAAGAATATGCTTCTTGGCATCACATTAAATTCCACTGCAGGGTAATGGTATGAGCGATGCAAGGGAATTAATAAAAGTATAGAATTTCCATTCTATGAAGCTATTAGCGGAGTGAAAGCATGTTGCGATCTAATTAAGTGTAATTATTGCTCGATGAAAATGTAGACTGCTGGACTGCGCAGGATACGAATGAATCCGAATTTACGCCCCATAATCGCTCCTTCGCGGGAAAATGCTTTGCAACGATGCGTTAAACGATGCACAAACAGTGGGTGCGCACCGTTGTTTGTTTAGAGCAACAACTCTTTAGTGGAGAATCGTCAACTTTGCTGGAAGGCAACCGCACCGGACAAATCCGCTCAGGCGGAAGATTGTGGGGGCCTCCTCCGTCTTGGGCGGTGGCAAACCAAACAGCCACCAAATTTAATCTAAATGGAAATTGAAAGCGCGTCCAATAGGAAACAAATTTACTGTGAACACCACCACCATTGTCGTTTGCTTCAAAACACTCAAACAAGTGGCCCCACAAGAGGTGGACATCATTTGGTCCAGGGCAGCCCGACATCTTGGCCCGTTCACCCCCGCTCAAGGTTGTTGGGCACATGGTGTGGACGTGGTCCAGCTAACGAACACAGTTCCACAGCAGCTGTGGTTTTCTATGAAAAACTTTTCACGATAAATGAAGTTTCGTTCGCTGTTTCGGAGGAAGTCATTATTAGAGTTCGAAGCTGGTAAAGGTGGGAGCGTGTCCAAACGCTGGTTTTTGAATTACTGCTACTACTACGACGATAGAGTCACTACCACCACCACCACCACCACGACCAGAGCTTGCTTTACCGTCCACGAACCAGTCAGTCAGTCGCCCCACAACACAAGGTCATTCAGTTTGGTCGATTTTCGAGCGTCCGTTGTTTCCTAATGCCTAAAGCTGGGTGAAGCAAGCAGGGTAGAGTAGTGTACCACAGCCACCCAACCCAAGCACACCCCGAGGTTGGTTGGAATGTTGTTCGCTGGTTGGGCGAGCTTTTGCTCTTCGGAAACGCTTCCACAACTCAGGACGTTGTCGACGGTGGTGAAAGGCGTGTACATATTTCTCATTTTGGAGGGTTTTTTTGTTGCCCAACCTTTTTTAAAATGTATAATATCTTTCTTTCTTCGTTGGCTTAGGCGAGGTAATGAATGTCCTTTGAGCTTGCAGCATTTATGTACGTGTTTTTACTTGTTATTTTTGCTGCTATAATCCCTGTAAGTAGCTTGGGGCTTTATAGGTTGTTATGTCGGTTAAAGTTGAGAATGCTGAATACAGGCGATTGTTAAAACGTTTTTGGTTTTTTATTGCTCCTTGCATTTGCAATCAAGGATGTAAATTTAATTATCACCGTACCTCATGGACACATTAATCGTTATGCTGTACGTGTTTTTAACATGCTGCACACCACATTCTTTTGCTATCGGGTTGTCCCGCTATTGGGATGGGTGCTCCATTTTTGCTCCCTCCATTTGTCGTTGGTATAATTGAAATATCATGCTGACCCATATATCGGTACGTGATCAGAAACAACGTGAAAGCCAAGGATAGGGACAGGGATCCTTTCTGTCACCCTTGCTCGTGCAATCGATTCCGTTGTTTGTTTACTATATTGTCCTCCCCCCTTTCCAATCGAAACCGACCCAACACGTACCGCTGTAAACATGATCAATATCAACGTGTGTTCAACCCATGCACCAAACAACCCCTCAGAGACGGACAATGATCTCTGGTCGGGAGCTACTCCCATACACCAACACCGTCGGTTCGTAAATACACACGACTACGTTCGTTGATAAGGTTTTGTGTACCGTTCGAGAAGCTCCGAAGCGAAGAGAACTCAAAAGGCAAAAAAAGCAGAATCTCCGAATTGAATTGAAGTTTGCATTAATACGAGTCCAATTTCCATGCGCGAAGGCGTATGCAGGTGTGCGCGGCGGTCGGAGCTGTATCTGGTCGCAGCAAAAGGTGCATCGCGGATCGTCCACCACGTCACAACCCGTCGTAGCGATGCTGGTGATGAAGTTAGCTGTAGCCACGTACAATCTCATCACCACCATCACCTAATACCTCATCGTACGACCACCATCACCGGACCGGACAAACTTAATTGTGGCCTGCACGTACGGGTGTGTGACAGAAGGGATAAGGGAGATTGCGTGTGTCAGTCTCCCCGGAAGTGGGGAAATTCTACACCGGAATTGTGTGACCAGAACGAAACACATCCACAAACACAAACAAGCAGTGATTCGAATCCATGCCGACACACCCAAATCACAACCAGACCAGGGGGTTCATCGCGCGAGCGTTCACACGTCTCGCGTTCGCGCACCCATCTGTACATGCGGGGACTCGAGAGTGTAGTGATGGGAGCTCGGAATCGGACCTACCCGATTCTGATTCCGTGTTCGGAATCTATTCCGGAGCCGATTCCGATGCTGGAATCGATTCCGATACCGGAGCCGATTCCGGAGTCGATTCCGGAGCCGATTCCGGAGTCGATTCCGGAGCCGATTCCGTAGCCGATTCCGGAGCCGATTCGGGAGCCGATTCCGGAGCCATATCCGGAGCCGATTCCGGAGCCGATTCCGGAGCCGATTCCGGAGCCGATTCCGCAAACTGATTCCGGACCTACTATCCGGAATCGATTCCAGAAGACTGCGGAGCTAGCCGGAATCGATTCCGACAAAAACTTCATTTTTCCCATCACTACGAGAGTGATATTCTCTCGTCTCAGATTGCGGCCGATGGACAATTGTCACTAATTGGTGGCGGGATTGAAACAATTCCGTGCACGTTCCGTGCTGCACCCGGCAAGTGAGGGTGGCCACAGTACTGAGCAGCATCCGTTCTCAGCGACAGTGGGGACGGGTTGTGTGAACATTGAAGTGATCAAACCCTTGCAAAAAAGGGGCGTTTTTTTGCTTTTCGTTCTATTTTATGATTTGTTTTTCTTCAGTTGCTATTTTGTTGTATTTGCTTATTTTTCTTTGGTAATTATTCCACGAACCATTAGTGCATTAGCACAGGGTCAGAATAATGTCACGTAAAACTCTAGCTCCTGTGCCGTTAAATTATGAAAATATAAGCGGAGGACAAAGGAGGATAACATCAAGATCAGATCCCTTGCATTGTGTCGTGATATGTTTTTGGATTACAACTTTATCGGCCTTTTTAGCTGTACAGATAGTGAGATGAAGCAGTAGTAACGACAGCTTACTAAAATATAGTACCGACACTAAGCGGGAGCAGCAACCTTCTGCTATCTTATGAATTATGCAAACTCTTATACATTTTTCTGACACCTCGTGGCACATCGTGTCCTGCCCATCGGTGTTGCCCACTTGACACGGACTTTAACCGTGATCCACAAGCAAGTGGTGCTGGTGATGTTCCAGTCTGTAGGGAAATCTGTCTACACGCCGCTGTCCGTAGTTGTCCTACACACCAACTACGGCTCTGTGGATGCGTTTGATTGTGTATAAAACAAAATGACTCCTCCCTGCATCAAACGCTCACTTCCACCAGCTATGCAAATTGCCATCTTGTGCAGCAGCAAGAAGTGGCTAGAATATGCTTTTACTTCGTCACCTTATCAGCTTATTGTGGTCGGGATAAACCACATTTAGTTTTTGATTGCCCTCTTGCCAAAGCCGTTTTGCGACATACAAGGTCCAGTTGTATTGAGATAAAAGATTGGAGTCGGTAGATGCGGTTTGAGATGTTGAGCATGGAAATTTCCAGCACTGATTTTAGTATGAGGCTGTTGGGAATTGTATTGGTAATATTACAATGATTGCAATGCACAGCACAAAGTTGGAGCCCTTCAGTTGGCACAGCATACTAAATTGGACCTTTAATATCGAATTCAACAGCGAGCTTAGCGGTTCAGTTACTAGCTCAATATACTAAAGAAATACAATCATTACAATTATCCTGTTCGGCTGATTGAATTTGGGCTTCAATATTCAAACTCATGTGTTTTATCATCCTCCTCTTCCTCCTCCTTTTCATCCTCCTCCCCGGCTATCGCGGAAGCTTAATGTTGCCCCTCCGAATGTATTATAAACTGGAACAGGCATTTCGCACGAAAATTATTCAACCGTAGAAATGTTCTCAGTACGACCAACGGTTTCGGATGCAGTAGCGTGCGGTAAGCGATGCATAATATGCAGCACACGGATTGCACTAATTTGACCAATGTTGAATGTGTAATTAAAATCAGAACCACACACACACACACTAGGCTGGTGTTGCCGAGTGTCGTGTTTATTCAAACAGCAGCAGGAAGTAGATGATTGGGGGGCTTTTTTCGGCGTGCTCTGTTTGTTGGTAGGACCATGTTCATCGAGTTGTTCTGAAGAGCGTTGCAACTGGATCGATTATAAAAGTGACATCACGCGGACAAGGATTTGGTTTGAATTTAGGCTAACCATATGCATAACCACGGGGGGGGGGGGGGGGAAATGGGGAACGAATTCATGCAAATGAGTTGAAAACATTCTATTCATCGAACGTCAAACCGAACTGAACGTAGACTAGTGGTTAGTCCTTTCTCCTCCATTCATGCTTAGGCATGTCCTCAAACGATGCAATCGATCAATAGCATCATCGCTTCCAATTATTGCGTTTTTGTACTTTCCGTTTTCCCTTTTGTTTATGGTATGGCACGCGCTACGTGTTGATAGCTTTTTTCAACTCTCCTAAACTCCCTCGAAAAAGTCCAATGTTATGGTCTATTGAGCTTTTGGCTCCTCGCAGTATTTGTCTGAAACGGCTCCTCCGACGAAGAGGCTAAAGCAAGGCCAGGCGCACAAGAGCGGCGGAATGCGTACTAAATGCCAAATTCCGCACTGAATTGCGCTTTTCCAATGGCGTGTGAAAATGATTCACTTTTTGACCGGTTTTCGAAAGGGATTAAAAGGTTGTTTTTTTGGGGTTTGGTTTGGTTGCTGTTATCTGGGAGGAATTCTGTGCAAACGTGTGCAACGCCTAGGAAAAGGAGATGTCAAAGAGAGCGCGAAAAAGTGGCATCCTCGCACAGGCCTTAGTCCTTGGTTTGGTACGTTCGTACCCTAACACTATTAACGGTGGCCGGATGGCACATTTTGGGGGCTGAGAGAGTTATACAAAGCCCCTTTCCCTTATATCTATTCTACCGCTATTTTCCCTCTCGTTGGCTTAGACAAACTAGTCTACTAGTGGCGGAAGTGAAAAGTTTCCCTCCTCCCCTGCATCTGCTACGAGTGGTGCCCGCAATCTACGCCGAGTTTCTGCCGGAAGTGTGCAGGAACACGCTCTTAACGTGATAAATTCCTTGCGACATTCTTCGCGTACGCGACACGGTAACGGGCGGGAGCGGGAGGGCAACCGGGAACTGTGCAAACTCATCCGTGCTGTGCATAACCTACGTGCGGGTTGTGTGCTGCTCGGTCGGGTTGCCGGAATGCATTTCTAATCGTTTTGGCGGAGCGACACGGACCAATGGAATGGTGTGGAATCAATTAATTTTTGGTCTCAACGTCGTTGGTCTCTCGGCGAAGGACCCGTGTCAGGAGTGAGCTCTTTGTGGGTGTGTGTGTGTGTGAGTTCTGAGTTGGGAGATCGGTTCGGCTTTGACCGGTGGTGAAAAGAAAAGTCATTACCAGTGCAAAAAAAAACGAAAGAAGGAGTTGGCTTTTACCTCGTCCTGCTTCAGAAAGCATTATCCCCCCCCCCCCCTCCACCCTCGTACCTATATCCGCTCATGGGCGGACGTCACCCAGCGTGTGAAATATGTCCTCCATAAAAGTTATTTTTCATTCGGTCGTCTCGGTTTTTGCTTCCACTTCTTTTGCAGGCCTTTCAGCAACTTTTAGTCTTCCCTCGTGACCAAACACACCCGACCGACGACCGAGTACAGGAACCAGGGACAAAAAGGGTCCCAAGAGAGGGAGGCTGCAAAGTACCGTTGCTGTAAGCCACACACACAGACACAAACACCCATCATCCCCGGTACACGGCCGTTGGACGGTTCGCGAGCTCCACCACCCATTACTTATGGACCATTCGGAGCATCACGACTACAGCCAGCACGCAAACATGTCGAGTGGAGGAGCGCACGCAGGACATACCGGGCACGGGACAGTGGACCACAGTGCACACGATCACACGATGATGGATCATGGGGCGCACGATCACCATCACGGGGCGGCCGGCGGCATGGGTGCGGCCAGCCCTGCCGGAATGGTGCACCACATGATGTCGATGTCGGTGAGTGTAGTGTGGCAGTAGTGTGCTCTTTGGTTGGTGGTGAGGGCATCCAATGTTCATTCCACGCTCGCTTGTTTCCCTTTGCAGTTTCACGGCGGCTACGATGAGACGATTCTGTTCGAGCAGTGGAAAATCGATAGCCTGAGCGGGCTGCTCTGGTCGATGCTGCTCATCTTCGTGATGGCCGCACTGTACGAGGGCTTGAAGTACTACCGGGAGCATCTGTTCTGGCGAACGTACAACGCGCTCCAGTACCGCCCGGTCACCGTGACGGAGAAGAGCAACGGCAACGGTGTGACGGTGGCCGGCGGCACAGCGTCCGACGACCGGGCCGGCGGTGCCGGCGTGGGCGACGGTCTCAATGGAGCCAGCGGCACCGGCACGCCCGGCGGGCTGAACGAGGAGGGCGCCCGCATTGTGCAGTAAGTTTTGCCTCGAAATTTTGCAGGAGATCGCTTATCGGCAATTCCATTACGGCTCGTGCGCGGAATGGAGACATTCCATTCTGGAGACTACGAGCCCCTCCCATCAAGCAGCGCGAATGGTGCTGCACCGTTCGCTCTGAGGCAGTTGGGAGGGTTGAGTGAAGGACCGCCGCCACCCGAAACAGGCCATTTTCTCACACAATTTTCTCGTTCTTTTTGTGTATTGTTTTTCCCCCTCGGTTCGGTTTCATCCTTTCACTTACATTCCGCTACGGCTGCTGCCTGTCTGTCGTGTCAACGATGTGTCTCGATCGATTTTGGGATGGTGGTGCAACGTTCTACGACAAATGTCCTGTTGCGCTCGTCAACAATGAAATCCAATCATATCGCCGATGCTGTGTACAAATGCATTCAACATACAAAACAAAAACACATAATCATCATCTCATCAACCCCTATCCTGCTCTACCTACATTCGCGCAACATTCATCGCCGCATCGCATCGGAAACATTTCGGAAACCGTGCGTCTTATCCCATTTGCGCCGTGAATGCGACCGTGTTTGCTACCACCATCGGATATCATCAATAAATGGACAAAACCACAGCATGGTTGGCGAAGTGATCCACAAGCAACCGTAAGTTTCGCTCAATCATATTGTAAATACATTTTCATCCACAACAAAAGCCCGTCCGTCTGCCGCACCATCTCCCTCTCGCGTGCTAACGATTAGCTTCTTCGTGGATTAGGATTTTTACATTGTTTTTATTTTAAGCTACACTACACAGTCATAATAACGGAATTTAAATTTAAAGCTTATTAAATTTAATTTATACTTTTTGTTTAATAAGCACTTTACGTTAGTTTGCATGAAACGAGGAGGAAAAAAGTTAATGCTGAAACATAAATTTACCTCATCCACTATCTCCATTGAAAGCCTTTCCACTGCTAATGTAAATTTTGCACACAAATACACCCCAAGCTAGACAGAAAAAGGAACATCCGTACTATCTGTCGGTATAATTTTTTTTTTATCTTTCGCCTTAAGGACCGCACTTGCTCTACATCTGCTTCATACCTTTCCCATAACATACATAGACCCTTAGTTGCACCTACCCGCTCTCTAGGCTTTTGTGCATTTTCCATTTACTACCCCGCGTGCTGGCATGTTCTTTTTCACGGACTCATGTTTTTTTTTTCATTTCATTTTATCCGCCGCTTTTCCTCCTTCTGCTGCTGGGCCACGCTGCGGGGGGGATTGGACGATTACGCTGCATGTCACTGCTACTGCTACACGCCCCGACTGGGTGGGTGTGCGCTTTTTTTTTGCACTGTGTTGCGTCTTATCTGCAGAAGCCAGTACAGGTATGAATATTCGCGTTTGATTTGTTTGTCCTTTCCCCTGCAGGCCACACCGCGAAGCGCAACCTCCTCTACAGGAGCCACTGGCAAAACCAACTTATAATCGTATTATAGGGAAGCTGAGAATGTTTTTGCTGTCAGTTGCCCACTGCTGCTGCTGCTGCTGCTGCTGTGTAGACGCTTATAGCTGCACAAGAAAAGTCGCTCCACCTTCTTGGTGATGCTTTCTGGTCAAACTTTTTCAATACCATTACAAGCTTCGTTTTTTTGTTTAATCTTATGCTTTCTCTTTTGCTGCTTGCAGTACCAGCAGTGGAGTGGATTGGTGGAGGGGAAAAACATGCATCGTCGAGCATGAAAGCATGAACGTACACACATCGGAAAAATCTCCTTGCCGGGCCACTTATGGGGTCACGTTCTGGGGGTTTTATAAGTGATTTAATGGCACAAACTGTCGGACGCTGACTTTTAATCCGACGTGAAACTGAGTTTTCCTGAGACACTGGCGAGAACAAATCTCTTAACACTTTCCTGCTGCAGCACGTTTTGTTTTAATTTTCCATGCTAGCAATGATTTCTAACACGTTGTTGCAGTTGCAGCTGCAATCCATCTTGCTTTACCGTAATATACCTTCCTTTAGCTGGAAGCTGATAAGGGATAAATTAACGATACATGCGAATATTAGGACGCTGGCGAAGAACATTTAATTTGTCTCTGTGTGTCCTGTCCCCTAATGATTCCAACGAATATTAACCTCACAGCAATGCACGTTGTCACCCGGCAAATTTTCACCAATAAACTTGCTTTCAAATCTCTGATGTGTGTGGGTGTGTCCTTCGTCAGCCTCCGTGTGCTGCTGGAGCTAATTAAACCATCTCAATTAACGGCATGAATGCATGTTGTGTCGCAGCCTGTTCCGCAACGCGCTTCCATTACGATTAGTTTATCTTCTCACTTAGTGCGAGAGTCACAGCGACTGGCACGGTGCGAAGTAACGAGGGGAGTGATGGTGCGGGCGCTGCTTCTACGAATCCTCATGTGTCTCCGAGCGTGCAGTGTCTGTGCCTGTTCTTGATTTATGTCAATTAGTGTGTGCCAGCGTTTGTTTGTGCGTTAGCCGAGGGAGTAAGGTTGCTGCCGGCACAACAGAAAGATATTGGTTGTGGTGTGGCTTTCTTCGAAATCAATCCACACTAGTAGAGTTAACTCGGGCATGGAAAGTGTCCTTCGTCCTTCCGAAGGTCGTTAGCTTCCATTTAAATGTCCCATTTTATGCCTCGCTTACACTTGCTTTTTGCATTCGCATTGGTTAACCGCGCAAGTGAATGTTTTAATAATGAAACAAACCATAACTTGTATCCAAATTGTGTACACCGCCTTCAACAGGGGACAGCATTCCATTGAAAAACAGTGGAAAACGTTCCGCTCGGTTCCTTAGTCCCATACTCACGTTTTACCTCTTCTATTCCAGACCGACGATGCTGTCGCTGATGCACCTGTTCCAAACGCTGCTGCACATCCTACAGGTCACGTTAAGCTTCCTGCTGATGCTGATCTTCATGACGTACAACACGTGGCTCTGTCTGGCGGTGGTCCTGGGTGCCGCCCTTGGGTATTTCCTGTTCGGTTGGAAAAAGTCCGTCATCGTCGACGTTACTGAACACTGTCACTAAAAGACACCACCACCACCACCACCACATCCCGCGATCGGCAATACAGCATTCTGTCTGGCCCTGGCGCCGATGGTGGTCACATCGACCCGACCCGATGTTCTTCCATAATAGGGGAGGATGGCAGGCGTTCGGCCGTCAAACGACCCGTTTCTATCGGCTGTTGAGAGCTATGAACTATGAATTCTGTGGTTCTTTGTAGTGTAAAAAGGGGGAGGAGGTAGAAAAGTGGGAGGGCAAACATCGAAAAACAAAAAGACATGGTCCGCGATTACGGCTAGCGTTCGGACTGCAACAAGAGAGGCGAACAAAAATATGGGCGTGCACAGAGTTGGATTGTCCTGGTACCACCATCGAGCTGGTTGATTGCCAGCGACAGTAGCAGGAGATCGCCGGCAATACATACCAGGGCATATTATATTAGTTGTGCAATACGAATTTACCTGTTTTGGAAATGACCTACGGGGTACGCTGACCGGGGCCCGCCCTAGCGATGGATCGCCACACTGTGTTTGGTCGCGGTGTCGTGTATTTATAGCTAATTTGATATCTCGAGTGAAGTTAGTGGAAAACACCCATTTGCCGAACTCATCGCTGACGGTGGTAGTAGTACATTTTATTACGCTCAAGTTAAACAAACAAAAGAAGAAAAAAAATCAACAAAACATTTACTAGGGAGCAGTTAGAGGGGGTTGGTTTTTAAAACCGTTTCGCGCTCAAATTAAGAGAAAGGATTTGTTTTTGTGCAACAAGCGTTGCGGCAAACACACACCCCTTTCAAACTAAACCCACTTAAGGCGAAAAGTTTCCTATCGACAATGTTACTAGCAAACACACCGACACAGAACAAAAAAAAACGAAAGACAAACACACACCCTTTTTGTAAATAACATAATCAATGGTGCCGAGTGTGAGGGGGGAGGAGGTTCATGCAAGCCGCTAGAACAGGTGTAAAAGTGCTGCGACGATATCATATTACACCGTTACACACGGTCACCACACACACGCGATGGGGTGGTGGTACCCGCACACGAAAAGAAAAGCGTGCATGAGCTTTTATTCTTGTACAGCATGCTGGCACATGTTGCGGCGGTAGTGGTGGAACGCACACTAAATGGAGCAAAAAACAGAGCCACAAGTTAAGGAGCACAGGACCGAATCCAGTAAAGCACCTTCCGTGTGTGTGTGTGTCTCTACGTGTACGTGTAAGGAAGGAAAGGACATATTTTAGGGAGGAATTGAATCAAAATGGCTGTTGGATGTATTTTTAACATAAAAAATCAATCCCTTAGATGTTTGCATTATATTAGTACACAACAGAGAATTCCAATATCGCCAGGTGCATCCGTTTTTGTATAGGGGCAGGCTTATTAAGGAGGAAAGCAGCCATGAATTGACAAGCAAAAGAACAAGAAACAACAACACCTTCCATTCGTTTCCGGAATAGCAAAAAAAACAAAACAAAACATTAAAAAATGGTCGAGTTAGTACTACGAAGTTAAATCCAGCATCCATTCGTCGAGCAATATCTGCGCCAGAAGAGCTCCATTTGTCTTTTACATTCTCTGTCACGGTGTTAATGATGTAGCTGCAGTTTTCGTTGCTTTCGTCGCTGCAGTATCAAACCCTTCCAAAACCCTCACCACCCACCACTACCAACCACTACCATCCAAGGTTTTTGTTTGTTTGTTTAGTTTTTAAATGTCCCTTTCCGTACGACCGCGTTCTTTCGGTAGTGTAGACCATAAGTTTATACCTTTCTTTCATTTTTTTTACATCCATGTTGATTATGTTATGTGTTTCGTTCTGTTAGCTAGTGTAGAATAAGCAGTTAAGTTGGAGCTTTTGAAACAAACAAGCAAAACAAAAAGCACACACATACAACATGCAAATACCACTGAGAGTGAAGGGCGATGTTAAGCGATCGCTTTTGTTATGAACAAAATTATACAAACAAAAAGAAAAACTACCCCCAAACCCCGATTCGGCCCGGTAACAAACAAGCGGATTGCTTACTCAGGCGGTGCTGCTGACACATGATGGAGATGGAAACGGACAGTGTAAATCGTTAAAATTGTATACACGAAGGAGCGTGCGCGCCTCCTCCGCGTTGAATTTAGATAGGGATGATTTTAAGACGAGCAACAGGAACTGCAACGGAAGAAGAGGGAACAGAAACACGAGATTAGGCGCTGAACGTTATTTAGAATTTGGAGCTTTTGTTTGTTTTTCTTACTGCCGGGAGATGGTGTCCAGGGTTAGAGTGGCACTCGTTGTTATCTATCGTGCCAGCCAGGGCCAGGAGGAGGAGAAGGAGGAGGTTTTGTTGGCGTTACAGTTTCGCATTACGATATTGGTCATTATTGCCACTGATTGGTTTTTTCATTTTTATTTTCCACTCCCTTGGCTATTAATTTCATTCTCACTGTTTAGAACGTTTTATCTCCTCTAGTTTAGAGTGGTTTAGACTTTAGTGAACTCTAATAGTGATTTATTCTCTTTTTTATACAAAAAATATATATACACATAAAATACACAAAAAAGCAAACATTGTACAACAAACAAACGAGTATTGCGTACGGCTGTGCGCGGTAAATGGGTTTACTCTACGGATGGGCCGGATGTTCGGATACGGCCAGGGAAGGGCCGAGTTACGTGAACTGTTGATTCTCGTCACAAACGAGTTCATTTTGGTTGCAAAACAACTTCATCGCGTGTTTTTGTAGAGTAAAATTGGCACAGGTTGCGCCCACAAAAGGCAGTTAAAAAAAGATGTTTCGCTTAGAATAACGGTGTAGCTGCGTGGTATTGTTGATTTATTGAAGTAGAATTTGATTTTTCTTTATTTCATTATGTACTTTGTATAATGTTTGATTTTACTGCAACAACCGTACTGTGTACGCTGCAGGGTAAAACGAGCTGCTACTACTAATAGTTGCACGAAGACGACGGGGCTCTTCTTCAGCTTTTCCCACATCGTACCGCAAAAAACAATATGCAAATTTGATTATCTTGAGTTTGATTATTTCAATTAACTTGCGCTTTCTCTAATTATATTATGAGCGGATCCTTTGAAAGGTCCTATATTATTTGTATACGATTCCCACATATTAAGCTTGTGTGTGTTTGTATGTGTGTAAGTCACCCGTATATTCCCAGTTTTTTTTGTTTTTTGTTTGTTTTTTTTTTTTTGTACGGTGTTAGTAGTGGTGCCGGTGTTCTTCACCTTGTCCAGAAAGAAACCGTAATCATGTGTCCAGAAGTTGTGACGTACATAATTTGGATTATTTTATGCTGTCGTCTACACACACAAACACACACGCTAATTTTTGTCATGCAATGGTTCGCATTAATTTTGCCAATTTGGAAAGGCTTATTTTTCCAGTCAGCTGGGATTTTATCTTGGATTAAATATTTCTTGTCCATTAGTCTCGTATGTTTTGTTTTGCCTAAACTGCACCAAAACCAATTATCCCGATGAGTAAATATGTATGCGAGCCTAGCTTTGTTGTGTATATAATAGTTCAAAATTTAACTGTGGCCTTTGTTTTACAGCGATCTTATCATCGGTACCTCGCGATTCGATGAACACTCCCGCCGGACCACGTTTTGCCCAATTTAGGAGCCTTCGTTTTGCAACAAATCATTATTCGCAAAACCCGTATAGCCGAAATCAAGTTGCGCATTGTGCAGAGCGATTGTTTTGCCTGTCGTGTATTGTTCTCCTTACACTGACCCCCAACAATAGTAGTAGTATATTTGTTTTTCTCCTCTCTTTTCGTTTGGTTTTGCAATCGTAAATAATGCTTTACGACGGTGTGTGTTTTTGCCGTTTCTGCACTACGACACTAGTACGACACAATTTTCTAAGTCCGTAAATAAGGTAGCAAATTGTATAGATTATTGTATTGTTACGTTCAGAGAGAGATAGAGAGAGAGAGAGAGAGCAATGCCTTTCTTTTTTTTTTGCTACGCCTGTTTCCTACAGAAGATTAAATATGGTTCTCTACTGGTTTGCCCTGCTTGCCTACTGCTAGATGCTATTTTATCTTCCTTCAACGCCAACGACCGCTTGCAATGCAAAGCAGCATAATACTTACGTTGAACAATTTATACTAAACGGTAGAAGCTCTTTTGCAAATGTTTTTGGCTCATAAATAACGATTTTTTCCTACTTTTTTTTCTGGCTGCCGGAAGACGCTTTTGTAGTATCAATTCAATCGTAACGTGGCAGCAGCAGCAGCTTCGGCTTTGGTGGAGCCTAATCCAAAGAAGGTAGTTTTTGCGCGCATCAGTCACTTGTGCAAGCAAGTCTTGGAATTAAACGAACAAAAAATTGCCCACAAATATTGAAAAAAAAAAACTGTTAAAAAGGCAAAGCGTATGTTGAAACAAAAGCCATTGTGCAGAGCGTATAAAGGACATCTCATCGTTTCATTGTTTCACTTCCGGCCTGGTGTGATAATTGTTTGTGTTGGGGTTTCTTCCATTTCTATGCCGCTATAATCCTATATCGATTTCATTACTTCCCATTCGTTCGTCCAGTCGGCGGACGATGCCATGGGAAAGGAATCCTATTTCACTGCTGCGCTGCTGTCGGTTTCCTTCTTTTTTGTCGATCACTCAAACCAGAATGACGACGAGAGTTTCTCGCGTCAATGTAATTGTCGTATAACTCATCATCATCATCAACATCATCATCATCACCGTCATAACCATCGTTCCATTTGATGTTGAGCCACACGAGAAGGATGTGTAAATACGCCAATTGACCTATTTTTAGCTATTTTCCATCGATCACAGCACGGCCGACCACCGCCATGCGCCATTCGCGATGAGAAAGTTTTCCAGCTGCCGCCACCGCAGCATCAGCTATTGTGAAGCGTTTTTGTTTCTGTTCTCCCTTCTTTCCCGCGTTTCAAGTATCTCTTATCAGTCCTCTTCAAAAAATATGCCATTCTTCCTATGGGTACGGCTCATTTGAATCCTTTCTCCATGAAGAGCGGTGCTGTGATGAGCTGCTAGCTGCCACGTTCACACGCTTGTCGATTCCATTTACCCTAAACAAAGCCCTCATGACGCAAATCCTCAAACATAATGAAATTGGGCAGCAATAATAAATAAAGGGCGACAATAAATATTGAATGAAGCTGGGCCGCTCACTTCCCGCTGCCACTTACTACTACATACTGCTGCTGCTGTTGTTGCTATCTTTGGTATGACTAAAAGATGCGCTCGACCAAACTGAATTACACCGTCACTTGCACGTTTTGAACCACGGTCGAGTATTCCGTTTTCGAGGGGACAAGATAAAACGCAGGAAATATTTCCGCTCCGCACGGACATTTGGTGGCTGGAAAAGGGACAACAAGCGTAAGGGGTTCCAACATTAAGCAACATTTCGGCAGCAATTGAAAGTGTCCAACTCCCTGCCCTCCAACACTTACCCATCACCCAGTTGAAACTGCCCAGCTTGACCGTACACTTCGGACAGTACAGCCGGCCCTGCGTGTTGCGGTAGATGTCCGTCATCCAGGCGAGCGGCTCGATGAAGAATATTTTGTTGCACATCGGCGTATCCTTCTCCGACGACCGGTTGCTATGCTCGCTGCTAATCGAACAGCGGCGCACTTTCTCGCCCAGCTCGTTCACCCCGCCACCGTCCACAGCTGATGATCCCGTTGCCATGGTGCCGTCTGCCACATTTTCCCCATCAGCAACGTGCGGTCTGCTGCCACGCTCAGCACCGTCGCCACCAGTCCCTTCTTGCTCCTCTTGCTCCCCCTCCTCCTCTTCCTCCTCGAGTGTAGCTTCCGGTTCGCGGCCAACCTTTGCCGGCGACTGTGCCACCGTGGCCGATTTCGGTTTGTGCAGCAGCAGGTTGCTTCGGGACGCAACCACCCGTCGACACTTGCGGCACCGGTACACGTACGGTTCGGGCGATTCCTGCGTAACGCCCGGGTCCGGCTTCACCACGTCCATACACTCCGTCGGCAGCCGTTTCGCTTTCCGCACGTTGTCCCCCGCCAGCCGCAGGCGGAACAGTTTGTACCGCTCGTTCGTGCGATCGATCCGGTACGCCATGCGCCCGTACAGCTTGAGCTGATTGACGAAGCCCGGATTCGGCATCACGAAGCGCCGCTTCGCCTTCACCCGCTGGAAGGCGGCCTCGTACCCGAGCCGATACTTTTGCATGATGTACGCAATCATAATCGTGGCACTGCGGCTCACGCCGAAGTAGCAGTGCACCAGCACGTGGCGGCCCTCGGCCAGGCTGTCCGCGATGAACCGATTGCTGTCCTCGAAGTGCCGTATCAGGTCTTCGCGGGGCACGTCGGCCGCCTGGATGTGGCGCACGCGAAGATTCGGATGGTCGGTGATGTGCACCGGCAGCGGCACGGAATCCACCGACAGGATGCTCCGGATGGTGTGCCTTTCCAGCGTGCCGACATCGGCCGCGGCGGACGCATTGCCCAGCCACAGGCCCGGTTCGATTTCGTCCAAGCTGACCGGGCCCGCGTCAAGATCTTCGCGCGTCAGCACCGTGGCCGGTTCCGGGGCACGGCGCACACCGGTCGATACCACCTTCGTGACCACTGCAATGCCCTCGTTCATGGACATGCTTCTAGTTTGACCTATCTTGAACGACTACGCAACGGGTGCGATGCGAAAGAATGTTCCCGGCGCGGTATCCGCCCAGCGACAACGACGACAGGCGCACTTTGACGTAGCCACGAAGCACACGCACACACAAAACACAGCGACCGACCGAGCGTGGCCAACTGGGATAGCAATGGCAAAGGAAGCACGAACCTGTGGCAGGAAACTAAGGAAACCAATGCCGTATCTCCTTCACCGCGCTCTCACGGAACCTTTTTGCTGATCGCGCACGCTTACCAGATGGGTTTGAATGGTACTCGAGCAAAATGAAGCACCACTCGAGATCGCCTGCAGGACCGTTTTTTCTTCCTGTTACTGTTTACACTAACGTGCCCTGCTAACCGTGTCCTTCTAAGCGCGTATCCTCGTTTCCGGTGGGTAGAAAGGTGCTACGCTGTGCGCGAAAACGAAAGTGGTGCCTGTGGGTAGTTTGTTTTGTTTATTTCGGTGCACGGTGGGTGGTGTTCGTGGAAAATCGATGCCCTCGACGTCGTGACGTTTGTTATCAGTGGTTCCCGCTTTTTTTCCTTCGCCGAATTCACCTTTGTTCCCGTTGACAGGTTAGCACAGTGGGAGAGGCAAGCGGTCAGCGTATTAAATACTTGTTTTAAAATTATAGACATGTTATGTTGCCTTAACGTTAATAAAGAAGCTTTTTAAAATATTGCAAAATTGAGCAAAACGTACTTTTGTGATCTATTTTGTGCATTTTTTTTTTTTGAAGAAATCATGTTTGGAATTGGATTTACCTCAACCATTGTGATACCGGCGCTGGAAATTTCGGGAAACGTCAAGAAGAAGCAGCATCCCGTTCTGTCAAAGTTCTGAATCAATTCATCAGCAAGCGAAAAGGCTGAAACGCTAGTCCCGAAACGTGCGTGTGCGTGCTCCTCAATTGTTGAACGATTTTTCCCCCGCTGCGCAAGAAAATCTGTATTCCCGCGAGCTATCACACACAAGAATGTCTCGTGAAGCGATCGAAAATGTAAGCAACACGGTGCAGCGTGCTCAACAGTGAACGCCCTTGGCCTCTAACACACCCGCGGTCCTGTTTCCTTTCTTTCTTCTCCACAGCTGACGCTGGACCTGGAGGAGATGCGCAAGCTGGCAGGGAGTGCCCAGCGCAGCCGGGTACAACAGATGCTGGCCATCGACATTCGCAAGCTGGAGACGGACATACAGCGGCAGCGGGATCTGCTTGCCGCCCAGGCGGCCAGCAGCGAACAGACCGTTGCCCGACCGGTCCAGACCTCCGCCCCCGGTGACGTCCGGCGCTATCAGGTCGAGCTGAAGGAGTACGCGTGGGACCAGAGCGACAAGTTTATCAAAATCTTCGTGACGGTGAACGGCGTGCAGCAGGTGCCGGAAGATAACGTGAACGTGGAGTTTACCGAAAACTCGTTCCAGCTGGTGATTAGCGATCTGAACAACAAGGACTACATCTTCGTCGTGAACAACCTGCTCAACTCGATCGACGCGGAAAAGAGCTACCGGCGCGTCAAGTCCGACATGGTGGCGATCTACCTGGCCAAGCAGGGACCGGCCAAGTGGGCCCACCTGACGCTGACGGCCAAGCGGCTGCAGGACCTGAAGGACGAACGGATGTCGGACGGGAAGAAGGCGACGAGCGACGATCCGTCCGCCGGTCTGATGAACATTATGCAGCAGCTGTACGAGTCGGGCGACCCGGAAACGAAGCGCATGATCAACAAGGCATGGCACGAGTCGCAGACGAAGCAAAAAATGCCTACCCTGGAGTAGGGTGGGTGCGGGGTGTTCCATGGCCCTTCGTAATGTAGGTGTAAGGTTTGTTCGACAAGTTCCATTTCATACATAAGCGAATAGTGGAGTAGAGCGCGTAATGGCCAACGTAAACTGTATTTGTAAGTCGAATTAAAATAAATTGTAACAATAATCGGCATTCCACGTTTATGATGAACATGGGCGAATGGTACGGTGCACGAAGGTGTTTGGAAATGTTCAGCCTCTTTCAATCATAGTAACCAGCGGGTCGTGTTTTGGCGGGCTCAAACACTTTTCCACCGTTGGACGGTAACGATCAGCTTTCAAAATTTTTCGTGCATAAAGCCCGTAACAAACCCGTTCTTGGAATCATGGCCGGTGGGGAAAATGAAGAGCAATCCGAAATCGTGGAACAGGAAGAGGAAGTGGTAGAAGAGATGGAGGAAGCGCTGGAAGAGATGCAAGAAGAAGAGATGGAGGAAGAAACGGACGTTTCCCGTATATCCGTACTGTCGCAATCCTTCGAGCCACGAATGTCGAGCATTGCAGAAGAGATCGATGCGACACCAGCCGCGCAAGAACCTGCTCGCGAAACGACACCCTCCGTCACTGCAGGAGGTCCTCAGTATGAGCGCATAGAGAAGCTGGCACGCCCGAAGGTGGCCCATCTGGAGGAAACGCTCGAAAGGCACGGTAGACGAATGAAGGACGCGGCGATCGAGCGTATAAAGGGACTGATCAGCGAGCTGAGGTAAGGCCGTTTTGATGTCTCACATGTCCCACTCACTAACGGCCAATCTCTTCCACAGAGGGACGGAAAAGCTAGCATCGGCGGAAGGGCAACAGTCCGCCATTAAACTGCCCCGAAATTCCGAGCTGATCTACAAAAATTTGCATTGCAGTTTGCGCAAGGTAGCGTTCGAAACGTTGGCCAATCGGATATTCGACAAAATGCCCGAGCTAATTGTAAAGATGCAGCACAACCGTCCCCAGCGGCTGGCACCGGAAACGAAAGTGCTGTACGATACGTTGCAGGCCACGCTGCAGTGCTACCTGGGGCTGCCGGAGAACGAACACGAGGCGCGTATTTTCGAACAGCTGTGCTACGGGTTGACCAACTTCGTGGAGAACATCATTGAGCAAGTGCATCAGGAGCAGCAGGAACGGGATGATGCGGAAGGTGGCAAGTTACGCTATCCGGTGGCGGTTGAGCTGGGTAGGAAAGCGTACAAGGAGCGTCAGATGAGAACGGGCAATTAAAAAAATGGGAAAACATTACATTCTAACAATAAACTGAACATCTCCTAAATCAATATGGATTTCTTTGCTTTATTGAAGCCATCCCCAAGGTTGAAATATAGATAGAAGTAACTTTTAGTATAAAATGAGTAGTAATTCCAAATTGAGAAGACATCTTCCTTCCCGAATGTTCTTTGTCGACCTCCATGCTACCGATCCATTTGAAAGTCGACATCCAAATGAACGGAGCAGAACAGTGTGGCCAGATTATTTTGGTGGTTATCGGTAGAACACCAAAATTTTAGGATTTTAGTAGGAGCTGGCAGGACCAACAGTAAGAAACAAACGCAACCAATTATCAACTTACATTGAAGAAAATTTCATATTCAAATTTAATGACTCTGATTTACTTTCATTATCCTTCAATTGGGCTCCAAGCAGTCACACGATTGTAGGCCTTCCTGAAGTGTCGAACAAGAAGTTGTACAAGAAGAGTTTCTAAACAAAACTGGTCACTCTGTTGCAGAATGGGGCGGCAAGTTTGTTTACAATTCTCAGTTCCCACTAATCTCCGGCAGGCAAACAATGTAGCATAGGGAGGAGAAATAAATTATTCATCATTTTATGTGTTTCCAGAATAGATCTAGTTCCACGATAGCAATAAAATTGCACATATCTTGTCGTTCGAAGTTGTGAATGTACAATGGAAGCTGAAAACGTGAAGCATGAGGCAGAAAACGAGCAGGATGCAGACGATGATGAAGGTGATGAAGCATCGCATGCTTCCTCGGTTGGTGATTTTTCCGCCAGCGAAGATGAATGGACACCGGCAAAGGAAGAGCAAACCAAGGTTGCGGAAAAAAGTGCACCGAAAAGGAAATCGAAAGCCCAACCGGCTAAAAAACCGTAAGTATAAAGGCCGCAGTCCATCTCCATTGCACAACGGTATGTATCACGTTCCTTCGCCTTTACCACAGCATTGTGCCGGCCCGTGTGTCGCGAAGGATAGCCGCCAAGAGGGGTATCGTTTTGCCGGAAGAGCCAGAAACTGCCGAACTGCCGGCCAATGTCCAATCCATTCCAGCGCCAAGCTCCAGCGAGGATGAATCGGCTAGCGAGGAGGAAAAGAAAGCGCCCAAAAGAGCGAAAAGGAAACCAGTCCGTAGGAAGGGGAAACCACCCGCGCGCCAGAAATCACCTTCCGCTGACGATGAACCGATCAAGCTGACCACATTCACGGTGGAGCAGCTGTATCGTAAATATCGTCCGGATTTGGCACATCCCGAACGGCCGAGCACTTCGAAGGCACCTGCCGCTCCTCCGACGAAGCGTACTAAACCCAACTCAGCGGCCGGCGGTGGTACGGGCGATGAGTCTGAGAGCAGTGGCGATGATTATTTGGTCGATCCGAGCGAGTTGGACTTGAATTCGGACTTTTTTCGACCATCCGAGCAGGAGCAGGAACAGCGGCATGCGGTCAATCTTTACTTCGACTGTAATGCCGGTGTCGAGTTGACCGATTCCGAGGAAGAGGAAGATGCAAGCGACCGGGTCGTCGGGGGAGAATCAAGCACAACGGCGGTAGACAATGAGAGAAAACTGGCCGATGTAGAGTTGGGCAAAAAGCTTATTCAGCAAATCAATCAATCTAGCGAAGCGTACGTCCAAATGGTCCGGCTAGCGGAAGCGGCAACGGCACGGAACGTGCCACCGAAGGGCGGCAATGATCCGGGTGCAGGTTCATCGAAGGTGGGCATGGGCAAAGAAGCTACCGCGGAATCCCGTCAGCAAGAAGATATCGATCGGCTGCTGGTCGCCGGCGAGAAGTTGCCCGGTCGGGAGGGAAAAGGTCTTACCGCCGGCTTTGGTAGGACCGATTTTGTGAAGGTAGCACCGTCCAAACCGGCGGCCAAGGCGGACACGCCAAAGGAGATCGAAATTACGCTCAAACTCGGCCCGGAAGGGGACGGTAAGGGTGGCTCGCAGAAGCGCACCTTTGACGTGCTGACCGCGCTGAAACGGTTCATGAACCGCGAGAAACGCACCAGCCAGATAAACGTCCACAAGGTGGCACTGCTCTGCTGGATCGGACACGGCACGTACGTGAACAGTGTGCTGCGCAAACCGTCGCTGATGCGCTTCGCCCTGAAGAAGCTGCTGCCGGGCGTGATGGGCCAGACGAGCACGGCCAACCGTCCGAATGGGCTGACCAATGTGCGGTACTTCCAGGAGCTGACGCGCTACTACCGGCGCACCGTCACGCTCAAGGACGATACGATGTTTTACCGCCAGCGGCAGCATCCGGCCCTCGGGAAGTTTCTTATATTCGCGATCGCGAAAAAGGCCACCTACTGCCGGCGGGACTACATACTGCTGTTTGTGCTGATGCTTCGGATAGTGGGCGTCCATGCGCGCCTAATCATTGCCCCGCCCGTTCCCCCGAAACACGTCCCATCCGATCAGCTGTACAAGATGAACCCGAAAACACCGCAGGAGATGGCGATGGAGCGGAAGCTGCTGGAAGACTTCCGGCAGGCACCGCGCGACAGCATGGTGTACGTGGCGAAACAGAAGCTGCGTGCGCTGATCGCCAAGCAGAAGGATTCCACCGGCAAGGGCGTTAAGCGGAGAGCCGCTGGTGGTGGCGGTGGTGGTGGATTTTCCATACCGCAGCTCGATGGCGGTGCGGATGAGCCGTCACTGTTGGCACGGGACAAGAAGCAAAAGCTCAAGCTTATGAAGGGTTCCTTTTTGAGGGTGGAAAACAATCGGAAACCGGCGCTGCCGGTGGAAGGGGACGATGAATCGGAACAGAGTGCAGTGCCGGATGAGGTGCAGCAAAGGCGGCAGCGCATATTGGCCGCGTATCGGGCACGGGCAGCACGGCTTGCCAGCAAGAAGGAAAAAGATGCCAAACGAAAGGGTGACGATGGTAAGAAGAAGGCGAATGGAAAGGTGGGCTGTGGAGTGGACTACTGGGTGGAGGTGTTTTGTGAGCACGAGGACAAATGGATCACGATCGATGTGCTTAAAGGGAGCGTTTATAATCTCGAGGATATTGTGGTAAGTGCTGCAATTTGTTTGGTTTTCTGAAATGAAATTTAATGCAGTATACCTCTCTCTCTCTATTGTTTCCAGAAACAAGCAACGCAACCAATCGCGTACGTCCTGGCCTGGAACAATGACGGCACAATCAAGGACGTCTCACCCCGTTACATCTCCCGGCTCGGTAGCAAGAAGAGTAAACTGCGCGTCGAAGACGCCTGGCTAGAGAAGGCGCTCCGACCGTACCGTGGCAAGCGCACCAAGCGGGATCTGATCGAAGACGTCAAGTTCGATCGATTGCTCAACAAGCGGCCCTTCCCGGAGCAGATCGGCGAGTACAAAAACCATCCCAAGTACGCAATCGAGCGGTATCTGCTGCGGAACGAAGCAATCTACCCGCGGGATGCGCCCATCCTCGGTCACATACGCGACGAACCGATCTATCTGCGGGACTGCGTGCACACGCTCCACTCGCGCGAGTCCTGGTTACGACAGGCGAAAACGGTCCGCCTACACGAGGAACCGTACAAGGTGGTAAAGGCGAAGGCAAAGTACGACCGGTTTACCGGGGCAGCCATTACCGGGCAGACGGTGGAACTGTTCGGTGAGTGGCAGGTACAGGACTACGTACCGCCGGTCGCAAAGGATGGGCTGGTGCCACGCAGCGCGTACGGCAATGTGGACCTGTTTCAGCCGTGCATGCTACCGAAGGGTACGGTGCATTTGCAGCTGCCCGGGCTGAATCGAATCTGTCGCCGGATGCGGATCGACTGTGCGCAGGCCATCACTGGGTTCGAGTACCGGAACGGAGGCTGCCAGGCGGTGTACGATGGGTTCGTGGTGTGCGAAGAGTTTCGCGACCGGCTACTGGACGAATGGTATGCGGAGCAGGTCGAGCTGCAGGAGAAGGAGGACGAACGGCGCCGGAAGCGTATCTATGGGAACTGGCGACGGTTGATCATGGGGCTGTGCATACGGAAGAAGCTGAAGGATCGGTACAATTTCGATAACATGTGAAAAATTGTGAACAAGGAGATGCTTTCGATTCAAGGAAAACCGTTTGAAATATTTCACTCCGGTTCTCGGGGTGTGAAATACTTCCGTGCAAGCATTTTACAACTTGCATGCAAAGAACAGTTTGCCGCAAACTGTTCAACTCTGTTCAAACACTCTCGTGAGGACATTCAAAAGAAAATTCGTTGTTCATTGCAAATGTTTTAAATCCTAGGACTGCCGACATGAACATCGCATATATGTGACGTACCTTAATTTGTTTAATGCTACGCATTTCTAGCGTACTAGGTAAGATATTAGTGTAATTTATTCACCACCAATAAAGATATTAACTCCAAGCTTAGAGGATGTGGGCTCCTCTAATGCATTAAATACTCTCTCTTAAATTACTCCCGCTCTCACCTCTCTATTCCATTATATTCGTTTTGTTGAATACCAAGCGTTTTGCGACCAAGAATTTTGCGACCAAGAAGTTTGCGACCAGGAAGTTTGCGACCAAGAATTTTGCGA
>KB667489.1:773862-794375 GCA_000349065.1 Anopheles quadriannulatus | reverse complement strand
TTTTGCGACCAAGAATTTTGCGACCAAGAAGTTTGCGACCAGGAAGTTTGCGACCAAGAATTTTGCGACCAAGAAGTTTGAGACCAAAAAAATCTTGGTCGCAAAATTCCTGATCACAAAATTCTGGGTCGCAAAATTTCTGATCACAAAATTGGTCGCAAAATTGTTGGTCGCAACGTTCTTAGTTGTGTGCAAAACAAGATTTTTGTGATCTAGATCTTTGCGACTAAGGATTTAAATCAGTCTAAGATACAAATAATCACTTCGTGCAGGATTTTATTTTATATAACAATACTGACCGATTCAAACATAATAAGAAACGATACTCATGCACTAAACGTGATAGTAACGACCAGCTCACATGAATTTAAATTTAGGATTCGAAAAATATAAAGCACGAGCACGATGTTTGGTTAAACCAATGCCACCGGTCCCGTACGAGCTAGTTTAGGAACTGTGAAGAATTTCGTCGGTATCTTGTGCCTGGACAGTGGAGGCAGGTCTCCCCGGCTGATCCCGTATGTGACAAGCACTTGAACCAAATCCTCACTTACCCTAGCTCGTTCCGCTTTACCCCCGACGGTATCCTCCCCTTCCGGCTGACCATCCATCTGTTCGACTTGTGACGACCGTGATGTAGCACTCCGCTCTCCGCCGGTTGATACACGCTCTGCCCCTTCCAGCCAGTCTCGAGGTGGTGAGGTTTGTGCGAGCAGCGGACTGGCTGATCTCTTTGATGTTGATGTTGCTGCTGGTGTTTTTTCCTGCTGCTTTTCCAGACGCTTGCCAGTGAAACTTCCTCCTGCTGGCATCGCTTTACCCAGCCCACCGATAGGCATAAAGTCGCGATCCCGAAACCGGGCAGTTCCGCTCAGAAATGCCACCTTCATGTTACGGCGTCCCTTCCGGGGTCGGACGGGAATGTCGATGGAGTTCAAACGAATCGTTGCCTTGCCGTACCGTATCGGTGGGATCGGTTGTACCGTGATTGGCTGTGATTGGTCGGAAGCGAGTGGTGGCAGCGCGTCACGGATGTCGTACCGGCCCGGAGGTGGACGGAAGAATGACTCCCGGCAGTATAGATCGTACGTGTAGCAGCACGGCGAAAGAGGGCGCTGCTTGCTGACCGTTTGTCCGGGGGGTGATGGGAGTTGTGCCTTTTCCGGATCGTAGTTGCCGGGACCGGGATGGTTCGGATCGCGGTAGCAAACCGTCGGTTCAGATAGGGCCAAACGCAACGTGGGACGGTCGGTCATGCGATCACCTGTGTGAGTGAATGGTCAAAATTAGTCAACCCAGAACGTAGGTACGGAAATAGTAAATCCAATTAAATGGCGCCCTCTAGTGGGTAATATCGTTAATAAGGATTTATTTAGCAGCAGCCAGAGACCAGAGCTCGGGGATAGTTTGTTCGTTGAGTTTAAGAGTTGAGACTTCCCACAGCTCGGGGCTGCTCTTCTACATTACAGGCGTCTACATTCCTCCTGGAGAACACTAGCGCATGTGTAGTGATTCAATGCACGGATGTAAAAACACACACAAAAAATGGTTTCTAAAAATGCAAAATTATTTCCGCCACACAAAAAGAGAAATGCTTTCGCCTCATAAATCAACATTTGTGTCGTAAGATTTGACATAAAGCACACACACACTCACACTTTTTCCTTTTTTCCCTGCGACATGGGAGGCAAGAAATAATCCCGCTCACGTCAACGACCTTACATACACACAGTACGCGGGCGGCATTCACGTGCGGCATCCGGTGGCGTAGCGGTTACGTTGTTGTGGGGAATGCAAATTAAGGGTTCCGGTCGACTGGAAGTGATATTTTCGAGGGAAAACGATCTCCTCCTACCTTGCTCCGAGCCCTGGCAGCACGGTGAGTGAGTTGTTTGTTTATTTGCCGTTTTTTTCCGCGGTGCGGTGTGGACAAAACAACCACCATGCTCTTTCACACATTTTGGTTGTTGCACAGCCTGATGTATCGTGTTTTTTTGTTTTCGTGGTTTTATTCACAAGCCTATTGAAATAATCTCCTCCTTCCGAATGATGACTGGGCTGGGGAGTGGCGAGCCGACATTAGGCTGATCCATTTCCATAATTTTAAAAAGGTAACAAAACATGAATCACACCAGCACTTATTTAAAAAAAATCAAACCCAGTTGTGCGTGCGAGTGGCAAAAGAAGGAAGGCAAAGATAAAACACATCTCTGGTGGCGTCTTAATGGCTGCCAAAAGAAGCAAGGGCCAGGGGTTATGCCCCATAATAAGCCACGTGGATGCATTCCGCCGGGCGAAAGCGCCGAAATGTGCTTTGGTAGAATTTCTACACTTCAATTCCTTCATCCCCTGACGGCTGGTGAACCGGAGGTTCGGGTTCAGGATTTGGACGGTGCTACGGTCCTCTAAGTGCTCGTGCTCGGAAACATATTTAGTATTCCGTGGCGGGAAGGCAAACGTGCATATAAGCATTTCGGGCCGGGCAAGTTCACTTAGTGCTCTCACCGTAACGAATGACTGGAATTGTAATGATTTCCAATTTATTTGCATGCCCAAGCACTCGCGCAGTCGTCTCACACATACGCCTTTGCTAGATGATTGGTCGTGGTTGTGAATTTTCACAAGTTTCGAAAGATTCCCCCTGGCTCGCTGGAAGCTGGACCACATAAATCATTGTGCTTTGGCGCTTAGGGTGCAATAGCTTTACCCAGTAATGTTTTATGGCGAGCAAGTGATTGTAATGTAAGGAGCTAAGTAGTTTAAGTGTTGGCAAAGTGGGCTGGTAGTTCATTTAAACAATCGAACAGCTTGATAGGTTCTTTTTGCTAAACTAAATTATTTCACAAAATTATTCCATTTTTATGTGATGTAAAAATACTGTTTATTAATCTATTAATTTATTTATCTAGTTATTTATCTCGTATTTTTATACGAAAAGAGCACATCTAATGGCTAAAAGTATTTGAAAAAATGAAAAAATATAGTGATACACTAACGGGACAATCAAAACTACCAATTCAAACATACCATATTGCACTGATTACTATTTAAAATAAGTAACAGAACATTCTTCTTACATGAAGCTAGGAGCTCAATTAAGCTAAACGGTCCATTGCAATTCGCCTACTTGATAAACAAAACAGAACACATTTGAAAGTGGTTCCAATTGACCAAATATAGCTCTCATAGAATAGAACGTCCAACGAACTGACATTAGAGGATGCAGAGCAAAAGAGTGTAAGAAAAGAGAGAGAGAGAGAGAGAGAGAGAGGATAAAAAAACTCCGCTGGGAGTTTTCTTTTTCCCTGTTACTGTAGTCAACCACATCCCAGCCAGCCAGACCCAGTGTGCGCTGGATTCGGTACACAATCGGCATGGTTTAATTTCAAAAGCCCTCATCCGCTTTTGCTATTCATCCCATCAACTTCGCTCGTACATCATCGCGCATCCGGAATATGTTTTATTTGCCCAGGACCCGCACACTGCCTTCCCCCATACCAGCAGCGGCCTTTGCCCTTCCCACGGCTATTTAATTCATTTCCCAACACATCCACGTTGATCCCCCCCCCCCGTGTTGCCCAGAGAGGGATGCAACCTGCTCCCTGTTTCCTTCTGGTGCGCGCCGCCAAAGGATCTCCTTCCTCAGAAAGGATCGTGTGTTGGGGTGAGGGTGGGGGAGGAGGTCAAGCCGCTTAGTGCTCGTCTTTCAATAGATTCAATGATGTGTGTACACCACGCACACACACACACACTTATTTGATGTATGTGTGCATGTCTATATCTATGGGAAAGTCGCACGGTATGACGTACGGTTAGTTACACCTCCCGCCACAGGCATGGCACAGCGATGTGGATGGCGGGGATCGCTGCCAATATATAAGGCCGGGTTTCGTCTCCTTGCCCCACCATACGTTTACTTACACACTGAGAAATACTTTCATATTCATACTGGCTTTGGCTATAAATCAAGACTCGGGACGTGTGCACTTTTTTCTCCCCACTGTATGTGTGCGCTTCTTATTCCCTTTCTTGTGCAGCCCCGTTGGCTGCTTTTCTTCTCTCCTTGCCACACCTACCCAATTTGAATCCGTCACAGGCGCCAGCCCACCCCCATCGCCCACCGTTTCCCCGGCTATTGCCGGCCCTCTCCTGGTCATGCTTGGTTGGTTGGCCAGGACTCGGCTTTACGATTTTCCATTTACCAGCTTTCCTTCGAATGCCATACATTGTGGGTCGGGTACGGGGTATAGCAACACTGAACCGAGAGTCAAACCGGCACAGCAACGTCCCAGTTTTTTTTTGGTTCTTCCTTCGTGCAAGACTTCTTCCATTCCATTTTGAGCACATTGGCGGAACGAACCAGCAACCGTTCCCTGTCCCTACACGGATCCAACCCGGCAATCCCGGGACGGAAACGGCTTTAGAAAGCCGTGAAGCAACAGCGCCATTGCGAGCGACATTGATGTCGATAGCGAGTTGTGTGTGTGTGTGTGTCGCATAAAGCATTTGCCAGTTTTGCTGCTTGCAACGGTGGCCGGCTTGGAGAGGCGGTTTATGTTTATTTAAAGTACTGTTTGTATTTTATCGGCTGTATTAGCAGAAGCTGCAGGAAGGAAGTGTTGGTCGCGTTTTCTTACCCCGTGAAGCTCATAAAATAGGACCACACTCGCAGGAAAGAAATGGTAAATATGAATGGCAAAAGTTTTATGGACTGCCCGCAAGGGTGTACGAGATCATGTGTACAGCCGCCGGGGCGACCAAAGAAGGTTACTGACCTGGCCGCCTGCACCAGCTAAACTGCCCCCTCGAAATGCCAACTGCAGAAGCCACCCTTTACAAGCAGCACGACACACGAAAACAACCGCGCTTTACCGGACTTTCCAAACAAAGGGTACCCGGTTCCACCTACTTTTAAGTCCCCGTGCACGCTCCTCCCGCATCAAAGACCAAAGCGCCGTAAAACATAAGCCAACGCAGAGCGTTTGATACACACGAGCTTTGCTCACCTGATGGCACGGAACAGGCGTACATAAATAGTACACTTACCGGGTCGTATTTTACCGACAAAGTATTTGCGCGGATGCAATAACTTATTCATCTCGGCCGGTAGGTTGATCGTGTTGATGTCCACCGGGTGGCGCTGGCTGCTGTTCGGGCCGGTGGCGCCACCGCATCCGAATCCACCTGGAAAGTGTAAGCAATGTGAAAAGTGTAAGCAACAAACATGCGCTCCGGTTCTCATCTCCTCCTCCTCCTCGGTGGCACGTAATAAATAACCCTATTAGGCAGTTATGATGCTTGTGCTCACCCACTACAATCTCCGCATCCAGTTCTCACTGTTGGCGGAAAATTACAGTTGCATAATCCGATTGCACTGGAATGGGGCGAAGGATTATAGCGCATTATAATGGCGTGGTGCGAACAGGCAAAAAATCAATCCAATTGGCAATTGATGTGAGAGGTTCCTCTCGCAACGCGCAGTAACACCCAATTAACTATTTATTGCTGGCGCGTCGGCAGCGAATCGAGATAGCAGCGATAGAAAGAGGTAGCTCGCTCCGTTGTGGTGCATACTTATTTTACAGGTGCTTCTGGGTATGGTGGTATGCGCCGTGAGTGTATAGTAAGTTAATGCATGGTAACTGCATTCAAAGCTATGCAAACGTTCAATCAAAGCTTCTTTGTTGTTAATATCGTTTAACATTTTGCTTGTTCTTGGAACGTTTTGTTGCTGCTAACGGTTTAGTGTGCTATAAATTGCGTTTGGCCATTATATCTCTGAAAACTATATGTTACTGTCTAATATTTTTCTTTTGTTTTCTGAATTTTTTATTGAGGGGGATTTGATTGACCTGTTTCTTATTTTTTCATATTGTTATTATTCAATCACTTAAGTTGATTTGACTTTACACTTCTTTTTAAGGTTTACTTACTAGGGGAAGGTAGGTAAGGACGGACACTGCGGGTATTATGGACACTTATCATAAACACGTGAAAATAGTTACTATCAAATATTTCAACAATCCAATGTCCAAACTGAAAGTATGACAACACATTTGAGAACATCTTTGGCATAATATCAGCAAAATTGGCTAATTTTATGAGCAAAACAAATTGTCAATCCTGCGCACCCTTGTGGATCTAATTTGACTTTTACGGATTTTACGCTCTACTGCATGCGTTGTTTATGTTTTCGACAGTTTTGCAAAGTGAATGAGTTGTCTCAATTATTAAGCAAAAAAAAAACTCGTGAAAGGTCGACAATGAACGTAATAAAATCTTTTGTTTCCTGGCAGTTTAAACATCCTCTCACCAATGTGGGAAAAAAGACGAACACTCTGTCGTAGGGAAAGATTGACAACGTTTTTTTAAATTTATTTTACTTCTTGTATCAATTGGTGATGAACAGACGTCATCGAATACCTCTAGTAAGGGTAATCGAAAGACATAAACCATCCAGCAACTAGAGGAAGCATTTAAATATGCGAGGAACTGAACACCAATCATAATAGTAGCTATGCGTTATGGTAATACTCGCGCGACACAGATGAGGCATCTCAAGAAAACCCAAATCCTGCCTTGACTTGGCACCACTTGCTTGTGTGTTTAATCAACAACATCAATTTGACATCATTACAGTAATAGATAGCAGATGATTTTATGGGATTTGAAAAATCTTAAAGTTGAATTTTGACTTGGCGAGAGAAACGCCCTGAAGAGCCTATTTTTTAACAAGCCCACTAAAATTGCTGGGGTCGCGGATTTGAGTAATACCCTAAAGAGAAGGTATAAACTGTTCCTCTGCAAGCTGAAACAACATCATCTCATAGTGCCCGATGTTTCAGTAATGTCTTAGATTCTGCATTCGACGGTATGTTAAAAGCGGTGCTTACAATTCCCTAATTCCCTAGCGGTGCTTACAATTGGCCAAGAATATTTTGTATGTACCCACCAGGACGTAGAGAGCAATAGAATATGATGCAATACTGTAACCCTCTTAAATTTCCTACATTTGCAACTTAAATTTCTACAGGTGTTCATCCATTTTTCCCATATGAGGTCTTCGTCTTATCCAAACATTACAAAACTGTACGAAACAAAAGTTATTAATTAACGAAAGATGCCCAGCATATTTTCTAGAAAAATATGTATGTAACGCAAAGTATGCACATGTTCATGGTCGCTGTGTTAATATTTCTCTAGAATATTTACATTTTCCTTCATGTGTCCGTCTTTACTTACTTGAACGAGTTATTAAGTTAGTTAAGCCGGCGAATGAGTTATTCAATTTTGAAGCAAAGATTTAAACCATTTTCTTAAACTATCAATCTAACTCGTGATTTGAACGATTGAGTGAACGTAAGAAGAACTAAGAATTATAGACCATTTTACAAACCCTTTCCATCTATCCATCTAACCCTTAGGGCTGTCCTCGGATTGAGGGATTGCACCGGAAATCTATCGGAGCCGGGTAGTAAATTTCGGCTTTTGCCAAACGTGAAAATCGCCATTAATAGAAGCATCATCACAGCGGTTTGGGAAACTACGGTACGGTGAAAGAGGCGCACTGGAGACGCGCAGGTGAAACCCGCCAACCTACCTTTAGTGGGGCCGTCCCGTACTGCTTTGCTGCCGCCACCTGTTGATTGGTTAGCTAAATCTGCGAGACTTCCACCTAATCGATATCTGCCGCAAAATACCCACCACCATCACCACCACCACCATCATCGTCATCATGATTGCGTGATCAGCAGCCGGGGTGGAGCGTATCCCGATAAGCAGGAAACGGAAGCGTTGAAAAAGGGGAGAGAAGAAGAAAAAAACGAAAAGAGATATCGGTAGAGTGTGAAGGGTGGCAAAATAGCATCGATATAAAATTTTAGAAGTCGACGAACGAGGCCCACACTCAGCGCTCGACGGGCGCTCTGGGCCACTTAAGCAGGGGATGGCAAAAGCAGTTCGGGGTTAGTCCTGGCTTTTTTTGTGCCTGTGTGTGTGTTCAGCTCCATCGTGTGAGCAGCAGGATCTAGGGAAGGATCCGAAAAGTGGTAAAGTAAACCCAGTGATGATGTGTGTAGCTGTGTCTGTGCCTTGGTGAAAAAGCTACTCAAGAGAGGCGGCCGCCTCCAAACCGGGACCGGAAGGTTCGCAATCGAAACGCAATCGGATCCGATCGGATCAAGGTGATAAACATTAGCAAAGCAGCATGCCCACCGTGTGCGGCTTTTATGCGGCTGGGAGGGTGAAATGGGGGCATAAGGGCAGAAGAGGACCGGGGCTCGTGCACAAAAGTGGCCGCCTAGCCGACTAAACGAGATGGAAAATTGGTCGTTTCGGGTGTGAGCGCCAGGTGCGTGCCGGGAAAGATGATGGATATCGATTCGAGGGAAACGTGTGCCGTTTTGGGGGTTGGAGCCGTCTTGCCGGGTGCGATGGTGGCTGATGGAAAACTGGCACTGCGCGGTGGTGGAAGATAAATTTCATCTTTCTCAGCACTTCCGTACGCGTTCCGAGTGTCGTCAATTTGCTTGTTTAAAGCGATCCACCCCATTCGGTTCGTTTTTTTGTCGTGAGGTAGAAACGTTACGTTAGGTGCACAACATTCAAAATCTAGCCTTGGGTGAAGATGGGGACCGAAGGATCGAGGAGTAGGTTCACTTTTCATTCATCCCACCACTTCGGTTGTGATAAAAATATCTAAACGGTAATAAAAAAGGGGCGGAAAATTTAGATAAATTTGATTGAGTGCCGCACGTGAGAAGCTTGAGAAGAAGAGGGTTTGCCTTTTTTCCAGTTGACTTTACCCCCTTTTGGGTGGCTGTTGAGCTTCGGTTTTATTGTAGGTGCGATAAATTAGAACAAAAGCGACAAAGTGCGACTTACCTGCCCGGTGGTAGGCACCACTCCTTGCGCCCATCACGCAACGGTCTAGGACAGTCGGGCCATGCAAACCGGTGCGTACTACATCGACGGCGCGCGTGCCCAGCTGAGCCGCTGGGCGGTTGGGGTTGACTAATTGGAGATGACTTCTTTTCGTGCCGGTCTGAAAGAGGAACGAGGAATCGAGAATGAGCGTAAATTTTAAGTGAAATAGCAAAACGAAAACCTTTCCTTTCTTGTTTAAATGATCTTGCAGTTAGTTACCAATTAGCGGCTCGCTGGAGGTGTAAGATAAAATGAGGCTCTTAATTTAAATAAAAGATTTTGATATACAATGCTTGTGGGGTTTATAAGGGCCTTAGCAAATTGCTGTAATTTATAAAGTACTGGGCGCCTCCATGAGTACAATAAATATTTTTTTTCTTTGGCATGACCATTTATTGCTATCGTACAACTCGTCCAACGCTTGAAAACGCAATTCAAATAAAACACATACAACTTAATCTATTTCTCCCAACAGTCACACAGAGCCACATTGCTACCAGCCAATAAAAGCGTCCGAGCAACTTTCAGCTTCACCTCACATCTCATTACACTGTTAGCAGAAACTTTGTAACTCTCTACCATCGCACCAGGTACAGTCTAGGTGGTACAACGAGCACAAAAGTTCTACCGGGCAATCGTCACCGGGTATGTAGCGTGTGCTGTGTGCTGGCAGTTGTTCCGCCAATTAGATATTTTATGATGGGATGTTCCTTCATCGATGGAACTAATTTGAAATTGTTTGTGTTTTATGTTGACTGTCGTTCAAGCGCTGTGTGCTCCATTTGCCGCGCTGCCATCACGACAGCGAAGTGGATCGTAAAATCGAAACCCATTGAAATTGTCACTAAAATCCCACATAACAACGATGGTTCATCTATTGATCACATCCCGGTTTCTTCACGTGGAACTGGAACTCTACCCGGGTCAAAAGGAGGTTTGGGAAGGGCATCGCAAATCGAACGCCAGTCCAACGAACAACAAAAGCAAGCCTGTGATGTCCAAAATAACTGTTGGCTTAGTTGTTAGGGTCCTCAACTAGATTGTTCTTATATTCGATAAAAACCAACCGAAATAAATCCTTTCGTTTGAAAATAAATCCTTCAAGTTGAACTCCATCGATATGTGATGCTTTTTGAATCGACTGAGGGAAAACATCTATTTTACATCCTTTTATTAACCGTATAAGCTGCCAATTGCATCAACTTTGCGCATATGCACATTTCCACTAGAAGGCAAACAGCATCAAAAAGGCCATCATCAGCGAAAACAGGCCCATCGCCTCGGACAGGGCAAAGCCCAGGATGGCGTAGGAGAAAATCTGCTGCTTCAGGGTGGGATTCCGTGCGTATCCTATGATAAGCGCACCGAAAACCGTTCCAATGCCCAGGCCGGATCCTCCAACGCCGATCGTTGCCAGGCTGGCTCCAACGAATTTGGCCGCCGTGTCTACATCGCGCCGCCGGCAGGACGTCGAGAGGTGTCGCTTGACCGTGGTTGGGAGAGTGGTTGGACCGCAAGGCGAACGAAGGATGGTACGCGACAACCAAAAGCCGTTCCGTTTGTCTGCGACAGGGCCAAACGCATCTGCAACATTACAGCGGAAGTGGTTTAATGTTAGTAGTAAAAGATAGATATTGTTATACTTATTCAACATATTTGCAGAGCTCTGAAATTGTTCCACATGTCATACAAAAGTTTGAAGAGTAATCCATTCCATTCTTGCAATGTTACTTAAAACTACACGACTTACTTAAAACGACTTAAAATACAGTTTGAAAAGCAATATTCTAATAAACTTTCCAAAACGCTTACCTTTCGTCAGTTCATTAACATGATATTTCGCCATGCGCTGGAACAGTGAGGCCTGCTCGAGCTTTCTGGCACATTGCTGCTTTGTATTCCTTTCGGCAGAAGTCGATCGAACGTTCAGTTCTTGTTAGCATGCCAAACAAAAAAAGGCAGAGAAATAATGTTATTAGATGGTTTTATATTTCCCGGAAGCTTATTGTGCAAAATGGGAAACCCGATTGCTCGATGTTGCTCATTTACTAGTCCCACCTGCCCCCGAAAAGTGTACAACCCAACAGCCCATCGTGGAAATGGTCCGCACCCGACACCAACCGAAATGGATCAACTTTCAAAAACAGAAGTAATGTGATTTGCCTTTGAAATGAAAATTTAGGAAATTTCAAACATCACAAGAACCACGAAACCATAGCAGTAGTAAAAGTACGGTGGCATATTGCACGGGAGAGGCATTTCTGATCAGCATGGCAACAACAACCCCTGTACAGCATTGAAAGCTATCCTCCGCCTCTCGTCGGGGAAGTGGAAAAACATTGCGAAAGGAACGGTTGCGAGCAATAAGAAAAAGAAACGAAAGATGTACAATAAAAGTTTGGCTATTTTCTATCACTGCTGTTGCTGCGTTGCTTTGTGTGCGAAGGCGTCCTCATGGAAGGGCCATAGAAAATGGACACCTTGCAATTGCGACCGAGCGAAAAATTGAAAACCAGTAATGCCACTAACACAAGCAGGCCAGCTTCTTGGTTTACATTCCTGCCCAACGCTTGGACAGTTCATCTCTTGCGAAGGGAGAAAATCTCCTTCGAAATCTGGCCGCAAACCTATCTTTAGGCTCTTGCCACAATAAGCCACACACGTCGCAGGGCATAACATAAACACACACGTGCGCTATCCTTCTTTTCAATTCACTACAGCACCGTCGAGATGGGTGTGTTGCAGTTGATACAACTTCCCAACCGAAATCGGCCCCGCAAGCGCAACGAAGCGAAGGTCCCCTAAATGAGAAAAACAAACTTTCTCTTCATGACCAGCCACCAGCCAACGGGCTTCGGAGAAAACAGTTAAGCCCTTCCCCACACATCTTATCATCATCTTCCCCAACTCGCAAAAGGAGAAAAATCATCATCCAGAAAATCACGCATCGTTGTTTGGGATGGGTGCAGTTTGCAGGGCCGGCCGGACGAACGTTTGTGTTTCGAGCCAGAATCGTTTCCGAATCACCCAAAAATCACCCCCCTCCCCCGACCGTGCTGGTTGGTGTTGGCCGACGAATTTGTTGTTGAAATGGTTTTCGACTACACTTCGACCATTCCCAGTTCCTAACGAACGTAGGTAGTGTGATACTCTGTGTTTGGGTTCGCCGTCACCTTTCGACAATAGCAACCGTTCCTTTCCCAAAAATTTCCCACTTCCGATCAGATTGCTTTTGGGAGCCCATCGTTTCCTGCAGCCGCGAGAACTACATAGCGCCTATCTTGGCAATGGTCTTGCGCCGGGAGAAGGCTTCCCAAAAGTCCGGAAACGGCCCGGAATGGCAAAAGTTTGGACTGCGAGCTTGGGGTTGCTACTCTGCTACAAGAGAGAGAGAGAAAGAGAGAGAGAGATAGAGAGAGATACAGGGAGTGTGGGTAAGGAATGGCATAGTAGTTTAAGTAGCGACCGAACAGGTGTGAAAGCAAAATCGAACAAGCAACGTCTCGCGTGCACGCCGAACGCAACGCTACTATCCTACGCTGTTGGTGCTAGATTGGTTAGGTGCCGAGTGGCCGAGCAGATGGGAAATAATGGTACCCTCTGTTTCTGGGGTTGGAAAAATACTGGTGGCGGTAGAACCACAGTGGGGGCATAATTTTCTCACTAACTTTTGCACAGAAACAGTGGCAGATTGTACCGGGCCGGGGTAAATATTTGCTTCGAAATCGTTTCACTATCAATAAAATGGACGGACCTGGTGGGCGCCATCGTTTTCCGCATCGCACCGGGGCAGCGAAGATGTTTCGGCTGTTACTCTCCGGGGCTGGGCTGACTGCCTGATTGGATCCGATAGTCTGGAGCGGTGGGGTTGGGGGTCGAGAAGATGAGTGAGAAATAAAACAGAAGGAAGTTAATATCAGATAGATTACGGCTACGGCTATGAAGCACCAGATAGAGCGGGCCCCCGACGAGACGAACCGGGAACGGAGCGAGCGTTCCCCATTGGGCAAGCTATCGTGAGAGGTAGGCGAATTTGGTTTCCCGTAGCAACCGTCGGATAGAGGGACGGCCAGTGATTGGACCGACACAGCTGGGCTAGGTATCTTAATCTTTTGCCAAACTTTTGTTTTTATTTCGGTGAAAAAGCAAGAGCAGGCGTCTCTTCCAGTGCTGTTCGATTGTAATGGACGGCGAAAGGGGTGGCAAACAGAATTGCGATAACGCTGGAGTGTTGTGATTTTTTTATGAAGTTCCAAAGCCGTATTTGTTTTATTCTGGCATTTTTTTGTCGCCCCTTCTCCACTTAAAAAGAAGTTGATAGCGTATAAACTTCTTGAAATAAAGCGTAACGTACCTGGGTGGCCGAGTGTGCTGGCACAGGGTAATAGATTGTCAATTTGGAAGTTTGCTTGCGCTACCGACACCTCCGACGCTGCTGCGGATCAGATGACCTTTCGCTTCTGAGCCACTCGGCACTGATTCGACCGCTGCTGTGTGCACGACAAATGTACGGATCGTAAATGGGATATAATTTTTTTTTTGAATTTTTCTCTCACCTTCACCACCGTGGGTGGCACTTCAATTGAGACGGGCGACGGGACTGTCTACGTACGAAAACGGGATCGAATGAATTGAAGCGAAGCAAAAATCGTTCTCAACAGCTGCTTGGGACAAGATTGCTAGCGGTAGATGAGCGGCGATGGTTGCTACGATTACCGTCTGTGTCATCGATGCATCGATGCGCGCCGTTTGACACAACCAGGTGGTGTGCAGGCGGAGAAGATGGCTGCACAGCCCAGTAGACAGCAACCTAGCACCTAGCGTGTGTGTGTATGTGTGAAATGTATAGTAGAAGTGGGTATGTAATAAAACCAACCTGGGGCAGAGGTGCTGCACAGAAGGTGAATCGTTCGGGATATGGTTCGGGCCCGATATCGTACACGCTTTACACTTTCCGGTCGGTATGCATTTTATTATAAGCCTTGCACTATCCAAAGGTAACGAAATTGAAAAGTTTATGCCGCAAAATCGGATGATTGTGAGGGTGAGTGATGTATCGTTGTGGAGTGGAGTGGACGGTTCGTGTGAAGGTAAACGGTTCCTTTGCGTATGTCGGTTAAGAGCTGGCATGATTTCGATCGGCTCTTAACGACTTTCAAATCGATCGCAATTCCATCGTCCATTGGTAGATAAATAAACATTAAAGCCTGCTCGAACAGCCTGCTTATAATTACCTGCAACTAAACTAGTCAGCAGTGAGATACCTAAACATAATTGAATCAAACAGTAATCATAATTAGTAAATTCATACCGAGTTTATACAAATCCTGCCCTACCAATCCGGATTGAGCCCTTTTAGCTACCCTATTTGCTACGCTCCTAAGGAACGTAACTATCTACTACGTTCTAGGTTTCATTACAATTTTCCACCTCACAGCACGCCCCAAATCTGTCCACTTTCCGTTGCCATCGGCGGCTGCAGACAGAAAAATGGCGCAGAGAATGGCAGGTAGGAAAAACAAGAAAACAAAACGAAACAACCCTCTCGCCACTCTCCCCCAAAGTAATGAAAAAGTAATAAGTTTATCGATAGCTTTCAAAACATGGCCGAACGAACCGAAATGGATGGGATGGGCAAAGCAAGTATGCCGCAACTTTCCGCCACCACTCACTCCGCTTCTCTGTCTGCGTGGTTGAAAAATGTCCTAAGGGTGGACGCGGGTGGGAATGCGTGCCATTTCGCAGATAACTTCTTAATTTCATCCGAATTTCCCTCCGACTCCCGCTTCATTCCGTTTCGAAGCGGAGGAGCCTGCTCTTAAGTGCTGTTATTAGCTGCATCAGTCACACAGTGAAAGTTACACCACTCAAACGCTCCACGACAACCGTCGTAGGTGGAGTAATGTCCAAAGCTTCCTTGCCCACGAAACCGGCCCTGTTGGTTGCGCGTTGGAAGGGGGCGCAATCGGGCAGGGGCGCATTTGCGGTGAACCAATCAAACAGACAAACCCCCATCTCTCCCCTCTAGCCGGTTCGTAACCATGGTGACCGAAAATCGGTGGCGTGGTGTGGCGGCTGCCTAGATTTCGCCTAAACCAATAATCCAAATTGACTGACCGACCGGCCGGCCGGCCGACCAGGGTGGCGGACACCAAACTGTGGACATCCCGGTCGGCACCACCCACCCAACGGCCACGTAGGTTTGGGCGGTTAGCCGGCATCGTCCGGAATGTCACCCCCGCAGTGACAGTGTGTGTCGGCTCCTCGCCTTGCTGGCGGCACGTGGAACAAAAACTCATCCCGTCCGGGCATGGCCACCGAAAGGTCATCGGCCATTGGCCTCGCGGAGGAAAAGTTTTAGCTCCCGCGTGCGGGTCTGTATGTGAGTGTGCCATATCCTTTCGCCCCCCCCTCCCCCTTTTTTTAAGGTTCGTTGCATTTCAGGCAATTTCGAAACCATCGAATTTCGCTAATGGTGTGGTTTCGATGTGGAAATTTTATTTTCACTCCACACTGCACCATCCATCAGCTGCAGGAAATGGCGGAAGGAGAGGGGTAGGAGGGTTAACCCCGTTAACCCCGGTCCGATCCAGCTGTCGGCGGGATCGTGTTTCGTTTGTTCGAATTACGCTCCGCCCGGCTCTTGCCCACCCTCACTGCCACCACATCAAGCGCAAACCGAGCGCACATTATGCGGGGCCACAATTTTATGTCGATCCGCATTCGAAATAATCATCAGTTTAACATTATTATTATTATTCTTATTATTATTGTTATCATTATTTTACGATGGCACTTCATTACGGCCATTATTGGTCACTGATAGTGCGCGTGTGAGTGGGTGCTCCGTCCTCATATCACCCCCTTTCATTTATTAATTTTTGCGGGGGCACACTGTTTGAAGTGTGTTGTGGCAATAATGTGAAGTTTTGATAAGATCAGTGGAAATTTGGAAATGTTTTTTTTGGGGGTACAATTTTCCAATTTTTGATTGCAAATTTCATGCAGTTGCTACACACTTTGTAATTTTAATAAAACCAACATTACACACAGACGCGTACAAACAAACCAAAACCAGGAGATTAAAAGTAATGAAAAACAGCTATCAGCGGAGATGTTAACACCAGATGGCAAGTTGGTGAAACTGGTTAAAGATGGTTTCGTCCTCCTCCCATTCCCCTCCCACTGGATCCAGTCGATTCAGCCAGATTCGGTGAGGTGAGAAGCTTGCAGGCTGGAAGTGGGGGGAAAACATTCACCACAAAAGCATCGAATGGACGCTGCCCAACCCAATCCAGCCAACAAAGGAGGCCGGTAAACCGAGTACAACGGTGGAAAGCAAAGTGTGCGTGAAAAAGAGAGAGAGAAAGCTCACAGCGCACAGTGAACGAACGAGAAGGATAATTGGCAGAAAGCGCATGCAGGGCCGCAACAGGGAATAAATCACCGAATAAACCAGAACAACCCGAAATTCACCCTTCATTTGTTTTAATTTAATCGTTATTGCGTTATCGAAGCAATTTTCACTGTTCAATGAGCTATTGCAGCTCCAGGGGAGAGGGCTGTAATTTTTATCCAACCGAGCGAGGGTTTTTTTTCTCCTCTCCCCGTATTTCACATTGTTCTGCCTGTTTTGTTCTGGCAGCTACTTTCTCGCAGTGCTCGTCGTTTGGTGCTGGTGTTGTTGTCGATTCGCGAACCATCATTTATCGTGCACACCGTTGCGTTGCTCATCGATCGTGTTGGATTCCGGGGTTGGGGCAACCGGGGCAACGAGTTTTGCCTTCCCAGTTGACAAGAACATTGGCCATTCGCGGTCGAGATTTGTAGCCTCGGCCCGGCGTTTTTTGGGGATTACGAGCTGGGGACATTTTATTGTTCTTAGCTGGGATACGATGGGTTATCACGTTATCGTTGTTATCACGATGCCATTATTTGGTTGGGAGTATCATCTTTTTTTTTCGCTTACAAATGCTGCATAATACCTATTATTGGTGCTGTTAATTTGTGAATGGGAGTTAAACTGTTTTGGATGTTATGTTAATGATAAAAATTGAAGGAATAAAGATAAGAAAGGAAATGATTGAAAATTAATTATAATAGTATTACACTCATCAAAAAGCAAATCAAAAAAGTCGAGCCAAGAATATGAAAGATAACCAATGCTGTAATTCGATAACCGCGTGCAAATATGCTCCACCTAACGCCAAACACCCAAGTCGCTTTTCCAATCGTTATCGAACGGAGAAATGAGCTGTAATAATTCTTCCCCTTTTGCGCCTTTGCACCCGTTGACACTGACTGTCAATTGTGCCGGAGTGAAATATAACCTTCGCTTCGTGTGGTACGGTGAAAAGCCACTCCCCCCCCCCCCACCATCATACCAAGCGATCGGGCCTCGGAAGCTTCACCGGAAGGAAGGAATCCATTTAGGTCAAAAACCGAACCTCCACTGCCACGCTCACGAAGCCCGTCGGGCATTCAATAGAGATAACCGCGAACTAGGCAAAGGCAGCATTAAATTCTTGGAATTGGAAGCAAAGGCAGCTACGCTGCTAGAGGACAGTCGAACGGAGCTACGTATAAACGCTTTTCTGTTTAAAAAAAGGCTTTACTTCGACTTCAAAACGGTCAACAAGCAAGGGCGATGCGAAAGGATACTGATGGCAGTTTTTAAACCGTCGCAAATTATCTAATCATTTATTCCGTTTATCAACAAACCACGAACTCTCAGGTTACTTACGCTGCTTGCAACAGTTCGGTGTACACTCAGTTAGTGAAGACTTTCCACACGGCTACAGTGCGGTGGCAGAAAATCCTCTCTTTTCAAGGGAACCCTTTTCGTTGCTTTTATTAGTTCCGTTGCTGGGTGGAGGGAAGGTTCGCTTTCATGAACGCTTCCACCGTCCGGATGCTTTTCTCTTTGCATTGTCGCCTGGTTCCGGGGCTTGTCGAATGGGGGAAAGATTGGGAAGGAAGCCACAAAACAACAACAAAAAATCTCTCACCAGATCGGGCGTATCCGGGTGCCGGAGATTGCCAAACCATTGAAATAAAGATGGATTGCTCTCACGCAAACGCCGCCACACAGTAGATGACGGGACGAATCGGATTAGTTTTGCTTAAATTGTCATTTTTCTACCCCGCTTTCTATGCTAGCGCTGAGGGTCTAGCCAGGAAGTCCATCAAAGCGGGACTGAAAGTGGAGCCCTTTTGGTGGAGCTACAAATGGCCAGCAAGTGTCGTAAATATAAAGACGACCGGCACTAGTAGGGATTGTACCAAATTCTTCCATCGAGTTTTGGCTTATCAATTGTGATGCTGTTCGTGAGCAGGCCAAAAAGGAAAAGCCCTTCGTGCAGGGGAATGAGTTGTATGATTTAATTAAAATTTAATGTTAATAACTTGAACTCTGTTTAATGACAGCATGGGAAATGTGCCTAGTAAGGGAAACAGCGAATGAAAGTAAAATATTGTGCTTTATTTATTTTAATAATGTAAATGGTATATCAGTAAAAAATGAAGAATGTACAAAAATAACATTCGATATCGTTATTGGTGGTAAAAAGAGTTATTTCTGAAAAGATTACGCGCATTTCCACAGTAAAATCGAGCATTGTACTAACATCCTTTCCTTTTTGGTACTTCAAATTCATTAAAACATCACTAACAATGAAACATTAAACATTGTATCATCACTGCCATTTGTAGTAGTACTCTAGCGGTACACTAACTCAAGATAAAATCTTTGCAGCTTTTTATAAGTTGTCGTTGATGAAATGATATTAAAAGTTCCAATATGGAAATTTCCTACGGCAAAAATGTTCAATCCCATTCAAAAGGTTCGCAATCAATACATTCTTGCTGCAGAAAGGTCAAAGGTTGCCATATTAGAGAAACCATAGGAATGTATAATTGAGCAGGATTCGATGAAAGCATGTGGCATCGTTATTGGCATACTTGAGCTGTATGCCAATAAGAGCAATGACATAGTGAGTCATTTTAATATCAAAACAGACAGTGACCTGAAAGACTAGTTGACATTTTGCGATCGTCAAACATTGCTATATTATTATTCTCCTTTTTTTCTGCAACATAAAATCCTGTTTTATTACTTTCCTTCTTTCAATACCATAAACATCCCTCGTTAAAATACAGAAACAAACTCCCCACGAACGGCAAAGGAAGCTACATACACACTTTAAACAACTATCCTTCCCTGGAGGGACTGTCCGCAACCAGGGGGAAAAAAACTGACCCGTACAACTCAACGGAGAAAGTTTCGAACTAACTGAATGAATTGTTATAGTACGGGCGTACCCCCAAAAGGGAAGCGATTTCACACACGAAATCGGTCCGTACGGGACTACGGTCTGCCATACACAAGGGGCAAAACGTGTGAGGAGCAAATTGCTGGGACCGAGCAGATAACAACCGTACCGTGTGATTGCTGTCGCTTTTGTGTGAAAATGGATTTTCCATATTCGGAATCCCGATTTTCTCGATTTGGTCGATGGCTTTTGTTCAGCCACCCCCACCCACGCACTTACCCAGCTTTGGTGTGCACATACACTACGAATGGTAGGAGGGTTGGTGCCTGAAGTGTGTGCTCTCTACTTGCTGCCCACTTGGAGGTTTCTATTGATCAGCAGTTAGAATGGTCGTTCCAGAGCAGTTGGTCTTTTTTTGACAATTGTTTTTCCAACGTGTGTCAAGATTGGAGAGACCCGAAGGGGAAGCAAAAGCCCTTGCGAGTGCCATCGAGGAAGGGTGAATGGGTTGGGCCGATTGGTGGACAATTCAAATCCTTTTTTCCCTAAGCGGCCACAGATACACACACACACACACACACATTCAGAGGTACATGTTAAATTGTTATTCTGGTGGTTCAATCAGCTAGCCATCTCGGGGGAGGAATCGTTTCGGTGACCTTTTCGACACCCCGTAACAACAGCAAAAGGAAAAAAAAGAGACTACCCTTTACCCTCATCGTTTGAAGAGGGCAACCGCTTACCGATCCCATGAGGCTGATTTGTCTCGAAACTGATGCTCCTAGACACGTAGACGGGCCGTCACCACCGGCCGTCGTGTTCGCAAGGGTGACGGGGCAGTGATGCTGATGATGATGATGACGACCTTTGGAAAAGTGTCAAATCTAATCGATGCTATAAAAATGATTATTTCAAGCAAAACTGTAACCTCCTTCCAAAAACTAAGGGGAAACGGGCATTGGGATGGTATCGTTTGCTTTTTCTGCGATTGTTTTCGCAGAAATTCGTGTAAAATATCGTGCACTGTCGTTCGGATGCGGGCACCGATGCGAACGATTTCCCTGAAAGCGATTATTGAAATGAGAGTTTAAACCAGACAGAAAGGAAACCTATTCATTGGCGTGTTCTGTGGCAGTTGATACGCGGTTTGGATACGTTGTACCGCTTGAGGACGGTTGTGGCATACGTTAAGCGAATCTTTACTGGTTAATCCAATGTCGTTAGGTTAATAATCGTTTCCTGAAATAGAGCAAAGTAGGGGAAAGCGGGGCAAAATGGGCATGTGGGGCAAAATGGGCACCCTCTATTTAAGCATTT
>KB667489.1:665851-773613 GCA_000349065.1 Anopheles quadriannulatus | reverse complement strand
CGTGTCAAAATAGCTTCTCGTAAAATATCAACTTTTATTTTACATTTTTTTCATGTTTTTCAGTTGTTTTTATTCTATGTGGCAATTTTAATCCATAGATAAATGGTTGAGGCATACATTAATGAAAGAAAAATTGTGTTTTGTGGAATATTCAAAGGAAAATTCAGTAAACTGCTTAACATGCCCATTTTGCCCCGCTTTCCCCTAAATGTAAATTAGGTGTGTTTTAGTTGGCTTTATTCATTTATTGTTTAATGAAAGCTTAGCATGTTGGTTTAATTGTGGTGATAGGATGAAAGGTAAGTGCCATCGACGTTCTGATTGATTTGTACACTATTGGAATCGGCAAATCGGAGTTCTACTTAGTTCTATTTCTACTTTTAGTAATTGGAAGCTTATTAAATCTATTGTCAAGACTGTTATGGCGTTAGCACTAGCATTGCTCTGTAAAACAACTAAACTGTGATCATCAGCTAGGTCATTGTTGAGAGTTGTATTCTTTGGTTTATTGAACACTTAATACACGATACACAGTAAATAATACACTTTATACAAAACTTTCGAGAGCTTCTGCTATATCGAGAGCTCCTCTATCACTCTGCCGTCCGTAGCTTACGGATGCGCCAAAGTATGCGTACTCATATTGGCATTCTCCCTTGGTCTTAATCGATGATAGGCCAGCTGTCGCGGTGAGAGCAGGAGTCGCGTTTTCAATCATCCACAGCAATTATGAAAATATGACGAGCGTTAATTGACAAACAAATAATTCTAATGGATGTTTTGCATGTAAAATAATCTCCACCAATCCTCGTTAATCTCAAAGATCCCTTCTGTATGGAGACTCTATTGTTCACAGCATTAGGCATACGCTTGAATATCGTTTGTAGGATGTCAGATGCAACAAAGTACAGGAATAATGAAATGCAATACCACTGAACAGCTCTCGAACTAGAGACGATCGTAGTAAATGTCTCAATAGCTAGCTTTCTCGTTTGGGAAGAACATTATAACGAATCGGTTGTTTCCAAGGGATCATTGTAAGAGAAGAAGGAGTTCCTGTATTCCTATGTACACGATAATATCTTCCACTGTATAATCAAGTATTTTAATTTCTGGGGACAAATTTCAATTACCTCAATTGAAGAACTGTTCAATAGCTCCTTACAATCAACATCATATCTAGAAGATAAAGAATTCCACATTTAAAGCAAAGTGGGATGAGATGTTGTACACCTAGCTAACTAAGTCTTATAACCAATCAGCTGCTCTAGAAGGGGGCAAAAGTAAGTAACTTTCTTCATCGACTTGCTAAGGCTATATATTATTACCAGGAACCAGGATGAGTAAGGTTTAAATCGTTTTTTTTAAATAAAATATGTATCACTACGATACTTATCGATTTTATGTAAAAGACGAAGTTGTAGAATAATTCTAAACATAAAAAGAATTTTCATAATGCTCCATTGGCAAAAAAGGCCCAGTAAATAGTGTACCCAAAATCTTACAAAAAATACAAAATAGCTTAAAGCCATTCCGCACTAATTGAGTAAACAATCATTTGTTCGCCACTGCAACTTTGTGTTATGGTGTTGGAAGTTGCAGCTGAAAAATTAAGTTAGTAGCAGCTGAACGTCCGCCAGAACCCGAACCGACCCAACCGCCGGCCAACAGCATGTGTCAGAGTAAGTGTTCACAGCGTTTCGTTTTAGACCGAGACCGGGAAGGCTTTCGGTTAGTAAATTCTCAACATAATTACTTTCCAGTTAGTAATGTAGGTGTATATGTGTATGTGTGTGTGCAAGTGACAGGAGCCCGATCGGAATGCATTGGTTCTCTCCGCCCCGGGTTTGATGGGGGGAGGAAAGCGACACATGCACATGGCGTTACCGGCAACCCGTAAATCCATACGCAAGACTCTCTGGCAAATGCGGAAGCCTTGGGTTCCCAGGAGTCGATCGCGCGTGTATGAGCTTTGCCCAGTGCAAAGTATAATTGAATATTGTGGCAAGTTAATTGGAATTCTTCGTTATTCGTTTGGTTGCTTTTGGTGGTGCTTGGGTATCGTTTGCTGGTGCTGGTGCTGCCCGCTCCTCGATCAACCTTTTCCCCGATTCCCCGGAACTGCTCATCCGATCGAAATCCGTCCGGTTGGGACCGTATCGGACGGTCCTAGCAGGCGTACTACACTTTTGTTCTGGCTCCAACACCTTGCTTCCCTCAATCGATCCTGCTATCGAACAGCCATTTGCTTCCTTTCGACTAGCTTCAATTGTGCCCGAAGAGTGTCAAAGTTTTTGTGGTTTCGGGAGGATTTCAAGCCACGTCGAACGGTCGATGACGTGTTGGAGTTTGATTCTTGTACGGTTGTGCGAGGGTTGTGCGCTTTACAGTGTTTCGAATATTCCCACCCTTTGCTTGGTAGCGAAATTGATCGCCTGCACGATGGATGATGGAAAGTGACCATCAATCGATCAATGTGGGAAGGCGGGAGAGAGAGCGAGAGAGAAAATGGGTGGAAAAAGAAAAGGCAGAACCGCAGTACCAAACGCTTACCGCAAAAACCCATTCCCTGCCTGTGTCAACTGGCCACAGGATCGAGAGACACGTTCCGGCACGCCGCTCTGCTGCTGGTTTGCTTCCATCACCTTTGATCACATGGGTTCATGGGTAAAACAATTTAATTTTGTTTAACTTTGATCTGAAAGCGACCGACCCACCGGACCGACCGACCGACCTTCCTTTTTACTTTTACCACCGCCCCCCCCCCCCCCCCCTTTTCTGGTCTCCTTCACTGCTGCCTGCGCAATAGCTAACTCCCGTAGTTCCGGACAGGGAGTTTTACTTTTTTATCGAACTTTTCCGTTTTACAGCAGATGGAAACGGGCATGTTTCCGTTTGGAGCTTTTTCGATAAACCTCCGGACACAACTTTCACCACGTCCGGAGGGCTGGGGTTCGGACGGAATGGGACGGCGGCCGGTAGCGCCGGAAGTGTGGAAAGTTTGTAGTCCAATTGTCGTAACTTTTCTTGTGTGTGTGTGTGCGTGTGTGTGTGTGGGCTGCGTTTAGCTTAGCCAGCCCAGAGGGGTGAGCAGAACCGTAGAGGGGGGGGGGGGGTACTGATCAAATGCGGGACCTATAATGGATGCTTTGAGCTTGGTTAATGGTAAACGGGTGAAGGCATTTTTTTCTTGTACCAACATTTCTGGAAGGTTATTTTTCTGGGTATTTTTCTTCACCCATGTATTGCCAATCGAAAATGGGGAATGAAATGCGAAAGCGACAAACGAGGGAGAGATAGAGAGAAAAAGGAGGAGAAAGTAATCCTAATGTTAATCAAGCCAAAGCTGCGGCTGCTTGAAAGGGCGCCTGTGAAGCGATTCAGCTGGGCGTTTTTTTAAACGTGACATTCTTTTCAAAACACAGGAAGGATAGGAACATTTTGGCTTCATTGCGTTTTGGTGGTTAAATTACGTAGGGATCGTTGGTTTTTTGTTTGTTGAATTTGTGGATTTTTAGGCGTGCATGAAACAACGCGCGGCGGATGCGCAAAAACAAATGAAGGATCAGTTTGATTAGAGGTCGCTGGACCGGCTCTCTTAATGGTAACATCACTGCCAGGATTAGCCTACGGTCGGTATCTATTTTCCCGAAACTCTCCAACAAACGCTTCAGTTTATTAATGAACAAGCCTTAATGAACAAGGATTTATGCGATTTGGTTTCCCGGTGCTTTGCGGTCCGAAGTTGGGTGTTATTTTTTACGACACCATTATCGTACCTTTTCTGTTTGAAAACAATTACCAGCACAAGTTTTGTGAACCATCCCTGCTCGCCCTGGCTAAGATGCTAGTGGAGGGAAGGTTCTGTTGTTGTTGATGCTGTTAATCTGCTACTTGTACGCTGTGTCGTTTGTTGGTGGCAGTTTCTTTGTAGTGCTTGTATGCTCCATCGAAGCCTTTGCTTCGGCCCAAAGAAGCTATCGTACGATCGTACCGTGAGTTTCGGCGGCTGAAATAGCAGTAGCGGTGTTGGTGGTTGCTTTCTTTAAATAGCTTTTCAAGTAAGTTTCTTTCTTGCTCGTCAATTTGCGAAACATCCCGACAAATCGTACCACCACGGAATGGATTGGAACGGCAATCGAACAAACGGTGGCTGCCCGCCTCAAAAAAACGAAGGTTATAAAACTTGCCCCGAACGGGGTGAGAATCGTTGTTTCGAAACTTTTCCCTTTTCCATTTGACTTATTTGTTAGTGAAGCATAGGGAAGGAAAGGCGAGTGAAAGTTTTGTGCATTTTTGTGTTATGTGTGTGTGTGTGTGAGATCCTTCTCCCTTCTTTGTGCCCTCTTCCATCCTTACTGGCATTTATCCAGCTGACGAAATGGACTGTACGTGGACGAGTTTCGCTCGCTGGCGTGTTGCGGTCGGTTGGCGTTTTGGCAACGGGAGCGAAAATCGGTACCGAGGCACCGAGGCTCTGGAAGCTTATATTCGGTTCAATCGAACCGGCCAGCTGACACGATGAAGAAAACATAAAGTTCGTTCTTCCGGTTCGACGGCGGGAAAGAATGGGAAAACACTTTTCGAAATACCTACTACCCTTACCGGAGAGGAAGGAGTGATTGAAGTTTACTTTCCTGCGTGCAGGTCCGGACCAGGCGTGCAGAATGGACACAACTTTTGCACCTTCGTGGAGTGGGTTTCAAAATTGAAGTATGCCAAAAGAGATGATTTAAATTTCGTACCGTATCGTTCGGAGGCGCAGCAATTGGGGGGGGGGGGGGGGGGGGGGGGGGGGGGGGGGGGGGTGAAATTTGTTGTTCAACTTTATCCGCTGGCCGATGGTGAACAGGCAGGTGCAAGGCAAAGGTGCTCTAATCCTGGATGCTCAAAGGGATGATCAAACTTTCACCATTTTGTGCAGGTGTGAAGCTGCACAGGTTTGGCCGTGTTGTTGTAGGTTGTAGATAAACACAGTTGCAGATTGTACGAAAGGATTCTGGATTGCTTGAATTAAACAAATGCAGTCTTTGTTGTTTGGTCGCTGCTCGGTCAATCCTTTTCCGTTTGGAGCTCGAGCATTCTCATAATCTTCGGTCACCGGTTTGTTGGTAAGAGTGATGCTAACACGATTTTATTTGGAAAGCAGGAGTAATCTTTTGGTTGTTACACAGAAGCTTCCCCTTGCAACTGAAAGACTTCGTTCAGCGAAGGAGCGTACTTCTCAGTAACGGAAGCACTTCTATAATCTGGTAGCGTGAAATGACCATTTATTGAGGGATGTTCGATAGCATAGCTTCCTGTATTACGCCGGTATTGCGGAGGAAATGGTCCTCTAATGGAGTTATAAACTGGATTAGTATCTTCAAGAGGAATTATTACGAGCATATGGAAGCTAGATATTAATTTAAAAAGTAAATTAATTGTAAAATAAATTAGGTTCTACGAGTAAAATGTTTAATTATAAGAGTTTTGAAAGGTGAAATAGTTCATGACTTGAGTGATCGCTTTTTTATACTTTTCTATGTAATCAATTTTTATCATTTTATGCCTTGAATTTTGGTGTACTTTTTTGGAAGGAGAGTTCAAATGTGTTTTTCAGTTCAAATGAAAAGAGTGAAAAGAGAAAGATGGCGAAACGAATTTCAATTAAGTCGAAAGATATTTTAACGATGAAAAAAGAGCAGAAATTAACTACTCAGTAATTGATCATCTATAAACACGTTTACATTGGTGATTCTATTTAACCATAGTTAAAAATAACAAATTACTCTTGAATATTGCCAAGGCAGCGGCGTAATATATGCACGCAATGCCGTATCATTCCTTCAGTTTTGATGATTTTCCCTTGAACGGATTATTTTTCCTTTCTTACCCTTTTGTGCAATTTTCCACGGTTCCGTGGCAAAACATGTTCCGGAGGGCTCGTTTCGCGTCGTTTGCTCGTGTCCCACAACCAGCTAGAACGGTATAACCGCCGCACAAAAACCTGCAACTTTCTTGTCCCCTTCCCCCCACCCCGAACCGAGCGTGCTGCCAGCGGCACCAGGGCAGCAGGGTGAGAAAATATTGCAGAAATAATTTCCTTATTAGAAAACTTTATCACACGGCGGTTCCGGGCGAAGAAAATCATTCCACCATCATCCATCCAAAGCCACCATTCGCCGTCGACGCGCGTCACCCTGGGGCACGTGCGTTGGGTTGAGGGTTTTCTCTCTCTCTCTCTCTCTCTCTATCTCTCTTCCACTCGGGTGTCTCTTTCTTTGCGTCAGCGATCCACCGAAATGTTGTCCATTGGTATGAGGGAAAACGAAGGGGGAGGGGTGGGCCAAACAAAAAAACTCGCCCCATGCTTAATGTACACCGAGAGGTTTTTCATCCATCACTCGCACCCGGCTGCGCTCGGGGTGGGTTCCCCTTCGTTTTTGATGGGTCCATCGACACCGGCAAGGATGGTGCAACCTCATCATTGGCATTTCTTAGGGCGATTTACCGCCATTGCGGTGCCGCCGGTTTCCCTCCGGCCCTTTGCTTACGCAGGGTTCCGCGTGCGCTACTTGAAAGCCACTTCGATAAATTATGTTTTAATGATTTTTCCACGCCAAATTAAGCCGCTAATGTTATTGTTGCTCACCATCCCGAATGCGGGATTGCTACACTCGTGTCTGTAGAAAACTTTTTGTTGCTGTTTGCTTCGTATTCTTCTTTCGCCAGTCCGCTCGACCGGTGTTGCACACTGGCACACTCCACGCGGAGCCTTGCCGGATGGTTGAAACGTTAGAAAAGCAAAGGATGAAACAACTTGAATCTGGCAAGTGAGTGGAAATATTGTGTTATTTTCCCGGGCCCACTTGGCCGTGGCCGACCGTGTGCGTGAACAGAAGAACCGCAGGTCGGCAGACAGGCGGCTGATGCTGGTTATTTGCTCGGCCGGCTGGTTTTCCAGCGTACGAAGGTATCCCGCACATTCCCACCAGGTGTTGGTGTTGTTTTGGAAAATGTTTAATGACCACTCGGCTCGTTCGGTTCGGGAGAACGGACGGGCTAGAGATGAAATGATCCGTTTTATGCTATCAGGTGGGGTACACGGTGGCTGCCCGGCACGATTGCCGTGCCCGTCAGAGCAATTTGTTCATCATTCGTCCATTTACGATGTTCAATTTGCAGTTCATTTTCCCAAGACAAAGTGCAACCGTTAGCGCAGGTTAATTGTTTGATTGCGTGGATGGTGGTGGGTAGGAAGTGTGCACACTTCCTGGCAGTTGTTACGGGGAGGGGTTTCCGAGTGGCACTTGAGCTTTGTTTTAATGTGTCGGAAAATTGTGTCACACAGTAGGCGTGAGCTGTGTTGCATGTTAACTTTTGCTGAAGCGAGGATGGTTTGGTGTTTTCATTAGGAAAATGCTGTAGGAGCATTAACAATTGGAATTGATTATTTTTTTAATAATTTATCAAATTACAGTTCTACATGCTAAATCTGAAAATAAAATATAGTTTCAGTTTTTTTTTGTAACAAAAATTAAGTTCAACACATTTTGCAATTCAAGATTTATGAATGTACAGGTATTCCTCAATATACGCTATTAATGCGGACCGGAGGCAATAGCGTATCTCAAATATTAGCGTAGGTCGAATTTGGATATTATGCTTGATGTCTTAGGTTTTAGCCACTAAATTAATTATTTGATATGATTTCAACTCAAGATTACAATTTTGTACCTTTTCAAATGGTTTTTAAAATTCGACCAAAAAGGAAATTTACTTGGCATTTGATATTTGATGTGTCAAATCAGAACAATTTTCTCAAAGAACTGTCAAATTTCGCGTATATTGAGTATGGCTTATTTTGGTGAATACCTCTATAGAGAAATGATACCTAAACGAAGCATCCTTCATTATCTATAACAGCTCTATCTATAAAATCTCACTTTTAAATACCAACGGGCTTAAACAATGTTTTTTTTTAAGAAATCACAAAACAGGTACGCTACAACCATAAATTCAGCAAAAGTAACATAATCGTTTTAATTGAATTTAGCTATAAACAAACCTAGCTGGAGCTGGATGTGGAAACACGATTTTAATTTGTGTTGATTTGTGTTGTAATTTAAATACAACACTGTACTTTTGGAGCCTCTTTATCAGTTCCATAAATGGTTTCTCTAGTTGAAGCGTGATCCTGCACCAAATAAATGTGTACCATACGGTATCACATCCTTTAACACTAAAAATGTTTACATAAAAAGTAAATGTAAATAAAAAAAAATTACTGTTGGGATTTTGCTTTTCCCACAGCTGTCGCAACCTTTCCTTCCCATTATCAGGCACAGCGCTAATGTTAATTCATTCTATCCAACGTCTTATCATCTCCAGTGTGTGTGTGTGCGCGTCCGCTAATACTGTCTTCGTCATCATTGATATAAATTGAGCAAAAATATGTACACATGCACACGCTAGCAACAAAAAAAAGAAATAAAAAAAAAAAACAATCAACCAGCATCAATGGCAAATCAGCGGAATGGCGTAAAACGTTCGCACCAAACGCCACTAACGCATGAACTCGGGTTGCCCTTTCGCCCACCGCCCACAGGCTGCTCGCGCAGACGCTTCACACTCCCCGCCCATCCCATCCCATCCTGTTATGTTCCATCTTCATCAGCGTTTTATCAACTGTCTGTTGAATTAATTGTATTTGTGCGGTAAAATTAGGCACCATTAGAGCCGAGAGCTCGTTCACTGCGCCAACTGGCGAACGAAGAAAACACCATTAACCGGGGAGAGCAACCACCCCCTGCAGCGTGTAAGCTTCACCGAGAGATTGTATGTGTGTGTGTGTAAGTGCGTAAGACAAGAAGTAAGAGAAAATAAAAATCAAACACCAAAGCTCAGCTGCCGCCGGTTGCGTATTGTGCGGTACACAGCGGGCACGCCTAATCCGCCCGGTTAGAATCACCCCCCAACGCACGAGGGTTGCCCCTGCTCACGATTGTTCGCCTGTTTGACGGTGGTGTGGTAAGAATGGTTGCAGATAGTCGGACGCATGTTTACGTCAGTGATCATTATTCTTACTTATCTTCTTGCAAGAGCTTCTCCTCACATGAGTTTGCCAACCAGCGCTGCTGGTGCTGCTGTGTACCGCCCGTGGCAAACGGCAGATACAGCTTGTGTGCGCCTCTCCCTTCTTCCACGCATCGATTCGATTTTGGCAAGCTTTTACGGCAGGCTCGACTGCCCGAAGAAGAAGGGGTTGCGGGACGGTACGGTTTCTTTAGCTTGCCTTTTTTTGTTCTTTTGCTGCTAGTCTCCTCCTCCGTGCAACTACTGATGGGAACGGTACGGACTGTGCACCGTCCTAAAGGGCACAATGGCTCGAAAGGCATGAAATCAACTTGCTCTTACGCAGTGCGAAGCGGCATAATAAATGAATCCCGCTCGCATGAAGTCAGCCCGGCACGGGGTGTATCAGGAGAGCACTTAAAATCTGCTTTAAGTAATAATTTTTCCTCACTTCCAAAGGGTTCCATGGGAGCAGTCGGGTTGGGGGTGTTTTGTTTTCAGGTATGCGAAGGGGAAGATTTAAGAGAGTTTCCTCATGCTAACTACCGCAACACAGAACGGTAGCAATATACACTGCAGATATTGTGCTGCCTTGGAAAAGTTAGGTCTAAACTGTTCTCTCAAAAGCAGCAAAGATCCGGATTTTGGAATCTTCCACTTCCAGCAGACGATCGTGACAGGTGAGACCGTATACGTGCAAGTTGGGGGGGGGGGGGAAGCTTCAAAAGTACCTCTTGGGAGCTACACGGAGCTACACATAACAAGCACCCTCGGGTGGAGTCAAATTTCAGCTGCCGTACACCGAGATTAGTTTCAATATTAGGCGTACCGTTTGCGGCAAACAATTTGCGTCGAGTAATTGATAAATTGATACCGATGTAGGTGGGTGTTCCAGGGAAGGACCGGGTAATATGTACGGTACGATAATATACTGATCTACTATGACTACTCTCGTACCGGGCCCCATCTAGGGATGATGATTTCGGACACTGGATGTAGTATTATAGCACGAACGATTAGGCACGGTACCGCATAGGGCTCAATTTTGAAGTTGTTATATCGAGTGGAAGATTGGAATGAGTTGGCCAATCTTTGCACTGGAGCCAGCAAACACTGTTACCGTATGTATCCGTATGTACCGGACGCAACATCCTTGCACACAGGCACAAGATTGGCGTCGCCCCAACCCCTGTCTCACCTGGGCCGTTTTGCTGAGATCGCTTACAGTGACCAGGAAGGCAGGACGCCGTTAACAACCGGCGACGACGACGATGGCGGCGACGACGGACTCGGTTCACTGCCATTCGGACCCCACTCGGTTGATCTTTGCTTTGATCTTTTCCGATTTTCTCGCTTCGCCGGCGACACAAATGTATAAGGCGCGCGCCGTCGAAGCAAACGTTAACGCAATTTCGTAGCGGCTCACCGTTCCTGGCGGCTTTTTGCGCGGAGCCGAATGGATTTGATTCGATTCGTTCGGCACACCTTGGGCGCAATATTTCGCTGTGTGTTGTGTTGGTTTTTTGTTTTTGTGCTGCGACTCGAAGCAAAATGTTTCTCGCCAGAGTGGGAGGGAGTGAGGATTTGTGATCCCCTAGCTTTACCAGCTGCCACAGGCTTGCTGGGACGAGGTGCGCCCGAGGTGCGCGCGGTTAATCTAATCAAAATGTACATTATAGACGAAGCGAAACGCTTGTGCAATGAGTTAGCCGACGTGGAAAATTAGTTTACGACTCGAGTTTGGTACGAATCATCTTTGACCGGCTCGAAGTGTCCGGCAGTGTAGCGAACGAAACGGATTTATTTCATGCAGACATTTTTTGTGCTCCTTTTCTTCGCTACGTTGAAGCGTTTGCGGCAGTGCAGAGTGGTCGTTTCCATTTGTGCGGTACCGTGTTTGGTAAGTAAGTTATGCATTATTATGCAAAGGATAGGAACGGGAGTCACTATTGAAGGTGAAAATCAGAGGAATTAAAACAATAGCTATTTTTGGGATTTTGGTAAAATTCGGTAACATTTAAAGTAAATTTACTTCTAAATCTCCTCCAAATGGCACTCAGTCTATCATAAATAGCTAAAATGTGTACCTAGCTTCACTGAATACTTCCCTCATCGTTCTTCTAAATCGCAGGAGTGATCGTCAACTCCGTAGCAAAGGCTCGGCTGCCTCAGGGTACGTACGTTCGTTTCCGGTAGTTGGGTACAACATTTCTCAACGATTAATGTGTCGGCCATCAGCCTCGGTAGGTTCGAAAAATTGTTTCCACCCGTCTTTGGCAACCGCAACCACAACCATGTCATCCGGATCCGGAAGGCCCATACAACGCTCGCCGTACCGTAGGTACACCGTCCGATCCGGCATCTTATCAGTTGAGCTGCCATGATCGGCACGACATTACCATTACGAGAAATTTTGGGGCAGTGTTTACACAACCACAGCATCTGGTACCGTTCAGATGTGGCCGGTGCAAAATCGAACGAACCGAACCCTGTCGCTGTCAGTGGCAAACGCCCGGACGATGGCAATGCTCCCGTCGCCGGATACATGGGTCTGCATCGGTCCTTCTGTGAAATGGAACACGGGGTTAAGCTGGACCGAATGGAATTCGACTCGTTGTCTCATCATGCTTCATCCACCACTCATTACGGGCACATCTCCGCCGTCCGTGCCAGCTCGTCCCCATCGAAACACACCGGAGCACACGTTGCATGCATGCAACACGAATTTGGGGACTAATCTTTTCTGGTTTGCGACGGGGATAACAATTGTCCATTCGTTCGGTGCTTTCGTTGCCCCTGTCCACATGGCTTCGGTTGGTCCGTATATTGCTTAGCTTTGTGCAAATTCCGAAAACATGATGTACCTGTGGTTTCTTTGTTGAACTTTCCGCTTCTTGGTAGTCACATCAACGCAAAGAGGAAATTTCTTTTCCCCAGGTTTCGGCAAGAAGGAAGCGTATAACTGTGTCCCGTGTGGCATACCGGTCGTTTGGTGTGACGAAACAAAGACTTGTTCTGCCGGTGCTACTGCAGCTGGCACATTTCCGGTCGGTCCAATAAGTTGGGGTTAATTTATGTGCGGCTTGCATACTTTTCTAATAACACATTTCCCACCTCGGCTGGCGGAGGAAATCCTTCGAAGGGTGTGTGTGTGGTTGCTGTGTTGATACGGTCAGTGTGTTGGTGTGCGTAGGAATGAAATCTCCTGCTGCCATTTTTCTCACTCACCTGTCGTCCGGTTGTCTTTGGAACAAACAGGGAAAGGGCATGCACAGTGGAAGAGGGTAACATGTTGGGTCTGGGTCAGCTTTATTGATGCTGTTGTTTGGGGTTTGTTTTTGTTTGCTTTTTTTTCCTTCTACCTGCTCCGTTTCTTTACTTCCCTTGAAAGCAGGCATACTTTTGGTGATTTATCGTTTTAAAAGCAACCGGAAATAAACATACCGCTCCGGCAGGTACGACGACGTTGCGGCTGGCGTTGAGCTGCTGACTTTGAGATCGGTTTCGGTTTCCGGCCGATGATTGGAACTGGTCCAGAAGAGGGTGCGCCTGAGTATGGTTCTAGTCGTGATGTTCGGTAGCATCAGTTAGTCAGCAATGTATTTACACATGAGTCTCTAATAGGTTTGTAATAACAATAATTTGCCGAGTTGTTCAGCAAATGGTAGCATCGGATGGTCAACAGATCAATGTTTGGATCTGGATTTATCTGCTCCATTCTTTGATGAGCTTTTAGTTTATTGATTCTTTTGATTAGATTATTTGTTGTGCTCATAACACACGCATTTGATTGGTTTTATACGGAAGCATACAGAACAAAGGATTCATATTGCAAATTAAAACTGCAAACATTGACACCGGAATTGCAACTGTGCGTCAAGACGCTTGCATTCATGACCATTCATTGATTCGTCTATTTATTGGACCTGATATAAGTTGTTTGAATTCCATACCCACTTGAACTATTTGTACAGAGAAAACGATTATGGTTTTATTTGTGACGAGCATTTTGCAATTATCCAGCAGGCCCCCAGGGGACCTCTGATTGAAATGGAAAATCATTTTTCCCAGCCCGAACAACTGACCCGTGAGGTAAAGCATAAATCTATCACCGACAGATCGTTCGGCTGCCTCGCCCTGTTAGCCTCAATCAGCAGCGTACCGTCGCGCTTACCTCCCCCGTTCCCCGGCCCACCGCAACCATCATATCGGCCATCGGCGGTGTGCACCGTGTTCGCCGGGTAAATGTATGCACCATCCCCAATACTGGGAACATAACGTGGCCGAGTTTTTGGGGACTGTTCAAAATTTATTGATCCCATGTAAGCAACTCGCTGCAGAACGGCTTTGGGGGCTGCAGGGCCCCAAAACCGGGGCGCCCACCGTGCTACACAGATGGCCAATTTCTGTGATGGGTTTGCGAAGCGAAGAGCAGTGAGCAGCCCATCCGGTTTTGCGTACGAACCGGACACGGGTAGCGAAAAGTTCACCCGATCAAGGCGAGGGGCCAGGGCGTACGGAGAGATGCTTTGGACCAGACAATGCTAATTACGTTAATGCTTCATCAAACGTTGTGCTGATGAGTGAGATGATTTACTGGCCATTTGAACAGGGCGAGTGAGGCGTAGGTCTGTGGGTGAAGGCGGTGGGCACCGGGTTTGACCGAAAAATGAGATCTGCCTCGGTCGATCAAGTCAAAGTGGTTCGGGATTTGTCGTTCCGTTTCGGTGCGACTGTGCAACAGAATCGATGGTACAGTGAAGCACACCCAGCCCACCCGTTTGAAGGGTACCGGAACCTGGACGGCGTTCCTTTATGCTCTCGAAGCGCAGGATGGAACAGCGGATGTATGCTGTATTGTGCTGGAGCTGAACAGCGGTGTACGTTTTGATGGAATGATTAATTACTTTCGGTACGGCTCGCAGCGGCACCAAGGCAGTTACTGGATGCGAGCGTAATGTACACAGTGCATAGTATGGCGGTTGGAAGTAACTGCGCTGAAGTAGCTGATGGTATTGTTGGGAGTAGCTGGAGGAGGCACCGAATTATTCTGTTTAATGGAGTGCTACTGTGTTTTGAAGCTCATTATCAACAGGACTAGGATATTGCTCGTAATTGCATTAGTAACATTCATCAAAAGAAGCGTTCAACGTGTCGCGATTAGATTAGAAGCGCGCTGGGATGGAGTATTTGAGAATAGTTTATAAGTGTTTTGTTGATTATAGATGTTTTCAATACAATTACAATGAGATTTTAAAGCTCTCCAGGCCTGTAATGGATAGTGCACATTTGATCAAAGTATATTCTGCACAATTTTAGAAATACTTTAACTTTAATTTATCATTGTTTTACTATTGCAACGATAGAAGCATCATAAAAGTAGCTAAACTTGAGAGTGGTTTAAGTGTGTGTGTGTGTTTGTGCAAAAAGCAATCGCTCCTTTGCAACTGTGCAGGTGCACAGGACCTCAGCTAACCGATTTAAAAAGCACTGATCTCTGATTGATCCGCTCGGTTTGCCATTTAAGGTTTGATTGAATTTCAATCAACATTCGCAACGCTCCAGCATTACTTACCAAACACGGGTAGGTGCGAAAGCGAGAGACAAAAAACCAGTACTGCACACTAACCCAAAAATAAATTCATCCAACTGACAGTCTCAAATCTGGGAACGATCAGGACAAATGGTGCACTCCACACAGCAACAAAAAAAAATCGAAAAATCCCCGAAAGCAGATAAGAACGATTGTTCATCGGGATTCGTTTAACGAAACACGGTTCAGCGATCACGGTGGTCGAGTTGGTGAGAATCTCCCCCCTCCCCCCCCCCCCCCCAAAAAAGCAAATCCAGACTGCTCGAAAGTATGCATTCGGTAAAACAAAGCGAAAAATAACATCCCAGCGCCAGAAAGTGCGGCGAAAAGTTTAGCAGAAATTGAGCGCCCCAAATAGCGATTATCCTCGATGGGAATGGTTTCTGGCATGACGTGGAATCGTGTGACATTCGCTCGGATGATATACGTAACGTCCTCGGGATGGTGTGCCCCGCTTTTCAGATACCGTGCGTCGCTCGACCCTGCGTCGGTGCCGTCAGGTTTGGTTGCAGTTGCTCGGTTCGAACACTGCCCGGATGCGACCCGAGTACGGAATGCTTATTCGATGCCACACACACACCGTGGCAAGCTAACGACGGAAAACAATTTCAAATTTATTGCTCATCTCCATTCTAATCTGAGCTGCAATAAAATAGCTTCCTGCTCGATGGGGTTCGCCGATCGTCCGGAGGGCTAGCAGGCGACGTACGATGCACTGGTTGACATTGTCATTTCCCGCTGGAAAGTCGCGCAAGTTGCGTTATACAGTTAGTGATTGTTGTTGTTGTTGTTGTTGTTTGGTGTCGATTTTTTCTTTCCTCTTTTTATACTGTTGCTGTTGCTCCCAGAAACGTACGCAGTAAAAGGTGTCCTTTCGCTCGTAGGATGTGAATTTACCCGTTCGGTGCAATCGATCGTTCTCGGAAAAGCGATACGGATAGCTGGGAAGAACGAGCGGAAGGAGAAATGATAAATAAAATAATAAACAAAGCAGCACGCTGTACCGGAGGGGAAACAAATACTGCACTCGAGGTTCATTTTTTGTGCAGTCGTTTTTCGCATTTGGCTTCATTCACTTCGCTCCAGTTAAAGCGGGTACAAACGGGTGATCTACAGCAATCGAACCGGTACCGGTATGCTGAGAAACTAATACCGGAAACGAGCGGAAGATCCCGGTCCATCCGGAAGTGGCACAATCAAACAGCGCTCGGAAGTTAGCACGAGAGTGTCATTGGGTGGAAAGACTTCGACGGTTCCAGTGTTGCCTTTTTTGTATTGTTATCTTGACCCTTTTTTATTTAGCACCATCATTGCCAAACACTCTTCCTCAGCGCGTGAGTGGATATGGTGAGTTGAGAGCAGAGCGCCTCATCCGCGGCAATGGATGAGTTTGTCTGTGCTAAGATGGAATAAACAATTCATCCGCTCCGTCCTGGTACTAACACACACACACACCGTAAGCGCAGCGTCACGGAAATGGCGAGACGAATTTATCTTCCCTTAGAATGAAACGGTGAGAAAAAAACAGCACAACACACAACCATACCGAAGCGCGCTAAAACGTAAAGGCAATGCTGAAGTCTCTGCTTCAGATTCTCCCGTTTTTTTGCGATAAAAAAAAAACACACACACACACACACAGGGTAATGATGAAAATCATATCCCTGCAGCGACGGGCTTACTGGCGTAAGCTTTGCAACCCCTTTACGGCTCCCACTCTCCCCAACGAGACCCTCCTTCCCCCCCACCCCCCGTTGGGCGGTCGGGGACGGAAAAGAGTTATATCAGTTATTCGAGAAAATATAAATAATGCATGTCATTAATTTGATTGCGACTGGCGTGGAACACAGGACGAATGCTTTTGTCTTCCGCCTGCTCATGTGGGTGCGATGTGCCCATCCCTTTTCGGTTTCGTGTGGCGCAGCTACGGGTTGGAAGCGATTTTTGTGTTTTGTTTCGTCTGGATTTTGGAGTATGTACTCCACTCGAATTCTGGAGTGCTATCTTTCACAAAAAAAATAAAGCGAGGGAAAACGAAGGGCCACGAGCTGAAAGATTAAGCTTTGCACAACGGGAAGCTAAACAATTGGTGCAGAAAGCGCACCCTTCCCGCACGGGTTTCAAAGAACGGGTAAACTAATGAAATAAAAGTCAATTTATTGATGTGCTTCATTTGTCATGCTTTGGTTCGTTTTTGTTTTTCATCTCATGCAATTGCAGCTAATGCGATGGGTAAATTGAAACTCATCCAGCCGGGCTGCACCGTAGTGCAGTCGTTGCAGGGAGTGGAAGCTGTTGGAAATAAGTCAATTTTGCACACCGCGTTGGTGATGATGGGTGCAAATATGCTTGAGGGATAATTGCAAACTGAAAACCAATTACTTAGCGCTTGGTAAGCCAACTCGGGCCAACTGTTTGTAGTTGTATGTATTAATTATCTTAGAAAAAGGTCAGATTAATAGCACCAGTTCCTTTAAAACTTTAAGGTTTCGAAAGCCTATACAGGCCAGCATGTCCACTTAGAACGGTACGCCAAGTAGAAGAAGTACCTTTGGAGTTATTCTCAATATTTAATTACAGCTTTACCTTGTACTTGACTAATGTTTGATATTTTAAAAAGTTTATGTAAAAAAATACTAAACTTTTTACTACTTTACGTGAAAAAAAACTGTCACAAATTTTGACGATAGAAACTTATAAAACTATGTTTTTGTTAATAAGAGTTGTCTCTTGCAAGGGACACATACTTGCACGATGCATGTCACCAGCTACCAGTTCGTTTACTCGGCTGTTCGCCTTAATTACGTTAGTGTGCTACAAACAGTCATCAAAACTAAAGCTCCCACCCACAATCGCTTCCTTTGTGTAGTGGATGAGCTCAACCTTGGCTGTCTTTTTAAGCACAACGTTTTTTGGACCCTTTTCACACAGCCAGCACACCCGCTCAAAGTGTACACCCGTAGCATGGGGTGGAAATGGGTAAAAGTTTTGCACATTGTACGCTAAATGAAAGGATGTAAAAATTTGCGAACAGTTGAAGAAGTTGTGCATCGTTCGTGTAACGACATACTCGTTCTTTATCGCCAGGTGAATGCGGTGGCCCCGAGAGGCGCAGTGGGAGTGAGTGATAACAACGTACCGAACGGAAGCGAGCAGTGTAGCGTTTGTGCTCCGCTCTGCCACGCAAGCACAAATGTTTCGTAAATGCACGTAATTCGTGATTCCTTTCTCGTGGGCGGCGTCTTGGCTTTGCGCTGCGTCAAACGGCGCTGCTGCTATTTGATGTTCACGGGCTGGGCTCACGGGTAAACGGTGCGCTCGGCTGTAGGATGACCCCGGGATGATTCTGTACGTGGCTGCTGTACTGCTCGTAAGGTGCTGCCGGTGCTGCCACCGTGTGAGAGCAGAAACTAGTGCAGCAACATAAATTACTTTTCCAACAAGATTTTTCGCTTCAGGAGAGGAGGCAGAGTAAAAGTAAAAAAGTGGTATGCAATCCTTACCGGCACCGTGCGATGTTGCTTCGTGTGAAACGGGATCTTAGCGTGAAGCGCCCAGGTCCAGGCGCGAGTGTAACGCGTGTGGCAAGGTAACGCATCATACGCGCCGGGAAAAGGAAATTGAAACACCTTTTTCGAGAGAAAGCAAGGAAAGTTTGATGAATGGCACTCGGTACCGTTGCTGAGGGAAAGTTTTGATGAAAAGTTTTTGACAGTGACGCAGTGCCGAACCCGTTCGCCCGGAGTTGCCATTGCCATTGGGGTGGGATCGTATTTTTGTACACTTTTTGTTGGGTGTCATCTACTCATTTTCCTCTTTCTCGTGGTGTATCTTTCTTTTTGTTTTTACCGGGTCGCTTTTTCCTCATCTCGGTTTGTTGCTATAGCTTCTGGTTTCCTTCGCTCCACGCTCGGTAGCGAAGCGTTTTGTTAACTTGACATCGTGCCGAAGAATATGATGAAAAGCTATCCAGGGCTTCATACCATTCGCAAATGGAAGCTCTAAGTACACCACCGCACCACGAGTCGGCGTATGGCGAACTTTACCACACGAGCTCGCACCGGAAGCGCATCTAACAGCGTAAGATCAACAGCAGCAATTGGAAAACGCAACCGCCGGCAAAGTGATGCCGAACAATGCTGACTTTTGGTGGTAAAGTTTAGCAGTGGAAGTGGGGTTTGAATTTTTTTTTGCGGTGCTATTCTTCTTCGCCAATCGAGCCCCAGCCAACATGATTAAAACTTGGAAACGACAAAAAATCAGTACGTAAAACAGAAAAAAATAAACTTGCGGTAGAGGAAGAGACACACGCTTCTGAAACAAACACCAATCATGTGGTTGAGTTGAATAGGGATTCTTGTATAAGAATCATGTTTCCTATGGGTTACTGTGGGTGCAATTGTTTAAAAAGGGTTGAAAAATACGATACTCTAATAAATTAAGAAAGAACAGAATTATTTGTCGTTATGTGTAAATAGAGCGAAGAGAGTGTTTTGTATTACAGTCGCGAATGGTATTACCTTGTTTACTACGCGATTTTTAAAACATTTTTTTCTTATTAATATACATAACAGGTTGGCTGATAAGTCCCCGGTCTAACAAAGAAAAACACATTTTTTAGTCAATATTCGTTTTTATTATTCAGCATAGTTCCCTTCAAGAGCGATAAAACGGTTATAACGACCTTCCAATTTTTTTATTCCGTTTTGGTAGTACTCCTTCGATTTTGCCTCAAAATAGGCCTCAGTTTCGGCGACCACCTCTTCATTGCAGCCAAATTTTTTCCCTGCGAGCATCCTTTTGAGGTCTGAGAACAAGAAAAAGTCGCTGGGGGCCATATCTGGAGAATACGGTGGGTGGGGAAGCAATTCGAAGCCCAATTCATGAATTTTTGCCATCGTTCTCAATGACTTGTGGCGCGGTGCGTTGACTTTTTTTTCCATTTTTTTCACAATAACAAAAGTTGCTTGACAAAAGACGCTCTGTCTCACAAACTAATTGACATACAGACGTCAAATTTTGACACGAATCATTTGATGGTTGGTACTATATAAAAATAATATGCATTTAATACTAGCGGCGCCATCTATGTGTCAGACCGGGGACTTATCAGCCAACCTGTTATACATATCATGCCCAAACCAATGCTCAATAAAAGCATGAACCAACAAAGTTCTCGCCTGCAGTGATTGTTGGCAACGACGATAATGATGATGTTCATCTGATTACTGTGGATTGTATGGATGGCGAATTCTAGTTTACCCTCGTTTATTTATTTATATTAATACTTTCCCCACTTTGCTCAATGCAGTGCATGGGTGCATTAAATGGTTTACCGTATTCAAACATAAACGATGATGCGAAAAAGAAAAAAAAAAAGATCCATAACGTATGTGTGGCGAGCACGATTGATCGATAGAATAATTCAATTAGGCACACTTAATTATAGCGTAAAGTCTGTCGGTGTGATAACTAAGGGCAGCGGCGGTCGCTTGTAAAATTATCAACGAAATCAATTAACCTTGCGGTATTGCGGTGCTGTTGTGTTTGAGTTGTGCAAAATGTTTTCAATATTTCCAGCTGACATTCAATGCAGTACAGCGGCAAAATAGTGTATAGACTGATGAATTTGCTAGACTCAGTAACACCCTACAGGTGTGTTTATAGTTATCAAAGCAAAAAGCTTAATAAAAAGTATGTTTACATTGTAAAATCGGTACTTTCAAATCGATTAAAATGTGATTGCTGCAAATTACCGGGAGGGGTTGAAAAAAATGTATCGTCAATTTGCTGTCCATTAATTCTGGCTTGCTGCCTTTAGTGCACCCCCCCCTGTAGCGTTAAGGGAATTAAATCCCATCAATTAACGTGGCGGGGGTTGTGTGGGACCCGCATGGGTGCCTTTATTGTAGGGAAGTGCTTTGGGAAATTTGCATGGCCGACTGAATTTATCTTCCCGCGAAGACTGTAGCACAATCGAAGCAGCATTTATTGTTCCGTGAAATTTACTAGTTTGGGTGCTTTTAGCTTAAAAGCTTTTACTAGCTACCGTGCTGCTGTATCACAATCCCGGTGGTGAGGAGAGCTGTGCGAGTGGAAATCTACATCCCCTTTGTCAGCAAAACAAATGACTGTTCCTTCTGTCCCTTTCGAAAGCGTGGGTTCTTGGGTTTGACTTACAAGCTGGGCCTTTCGATTGTGGCGCGAAACTGACTAAATGATGGCAACAATTAGCAACTGGTCAGCGCCTAAATGTGCCAATCGTTTGTACCTTCATAAAAAGGATGGTTTTTTCCCCTCCCTACCTAAGCAGCTTCTTCTACCGTATGGTAAAAATAATGATGATCGCGTAGAGCCACAGCACAGTGCACTCGCGAAGAGTACGGAATGGACCATCCCACCGGCCAAGGGAGGAAGTTTATGTTTACCTAGTTTGCTTGCTGCGACAATTTAGTGTGTTTATCTTTTGTTGAAAATGTTATGACAGAAATTAATTATGTTGCTCCGTGAGTTCCGTGTGAACTCGGTGTAATGTTTTACCGGACGGGCCAGAGTTTCCGGTCAAGTGTGCTGGATGGTGTGCTGGATGGAGAGTGGTGTGGACACAAAAAGTGGCTCGCAATGGTACCTGAAACCCATGGTCCTTTGGGCGGAAGGTGGTAAACTTTGCGAAAAGTCCCTTGCAATTTTTCAACAGATAATGTTAACGGGAAAGCAAGGAACAAACCGGTGTGGTGGTGGTAGCTTGTTTTAGTTTTAGTTTTTCTTCTTGCGCAAAGCACACCACTGCCAAGGATCGCACGAAGGGCAATAAAATAATAGCGCAGCACTTGGTTTGTGTCATTCTGGTGCGATGGGGGCACATTCCAGCACGGGCACGGATGGTGGGTAATTTATGCATCATAAATGCATCATCGTCCGAGAATTTAGTAGGCGGTGCTTCACCCACGGATGCGGGTGTTCCATTCCTCGCGTGGAAGGAATTAAGTGCTGCGAAACTTTTTGCTGCTCTTTGAGTTAGTTTGTAGTGTAGGAGCATCTTCGCACTTTGTATTTGTAACTGTAAAGTTTGACTACTAAATTGAGGCTTATATTCTGTGATAAGCTGTGATAGCTGACGTTTAAGCTGCAGGCAAAGTGATGACTTATCGCAGTGGTGAGCAAATCCATGTATCCGTTCGAATGTCAAAGATCTCAATGAACCTGAGTACGCATGCACTATATTTTGCTGCCTGAATGGCTCTTTTTTCCGATATGCATCTTTTAGTACCATCATTCACAGTGATGCTGCGTTTATCAATTGGGCTCTTCGCGTGGAACTCTTATGGCATTTTCAAAGGCTTTTTATGCTTCAAATTTTGCTGACCACTGTTTTATGGGGAATTAGAGGCATTTAAAGGCTGCGATCGTATTTTATGCTCTTTTTAAGCCTTTTTTTTAGACTCTCATAGTGCGGACACTATACTGTGTACATGAAGACTTAGAAAATAAGCTAAAAAAAAGCTAACCCACTTAAGAGATACCTTATTATGAGGAAAAATAATTAATTGGAATTAAATCAAAACGCTACCCGTCCCGCAGATCATCCAAGCGCTTCTCAAACCATGCTCACTGCAAGCTTTACATCTGTTCCTGTAATTGTTTAAACGATCCGCTTATGATTTTCGCCCCACACGGTACTATTCTAATTGGCTCGTTTGGACCATGCATTAAGGCTCTCTTGCACTTACTGCAAGGCGTGCCGGAAAATGGCACTGGTATGGAGAAAGCCACCCTACTTAAGCGGCATTAAATTATAAAGCGAGCGGCGCTTTCCGTTTGTTCCCGTTGGTTAGTTGTCCGAGCAAACGAGCAGCCTTAAACCGTTCCATCCATGTGACTGTGTGTCTGTGCTAATCAAATTGTCAAAAGTGCCTGTAAAACGTAGATCCTTTTGGACGATGGAAGGGTCCAAGTTTTGTCCGCCCAACCAATGTGTGCATACGTGTGTTGTGTGTAGGTATGTGGTTTTAGGGAGTAAGCATAGCTTTTCCATGTTTTACCCATTACCGCACCCTTACGCATCGATTGTGGCAAAAATGCACGGCTGCTGGCTACTTGGAGACTGGCCTTTTAACGCTATTACCGAGGAAGCTAATGGTTGAAGCCAATTGTCTTCTTTAACAACGAACGAGCTGGTCTCGTAAAAGAAAAAAGGCGAAAGCACTGTACCGGTTTTCCAGCAGTAAGCGTAACTTATATTTATGCGAATGTGTTATTTATTCACCCGACGATGCCGATCCGCTTGTCTGCGGTTTTCGCGCTCTTTCTGCCCGGCCAGCGTGCTTCTGCTCCATTCGAAGCCGAAAAATTCGCTTTTCATGTGCGCACCATGCACCGACAAAAAAGGCACAACCCGATTTTGGTCGATGACCGGAAGGAAACATTAGTGTGTTTAGGTATGACTGGGATGGACCAGCAAAAGAAGTAGAAGGACAAAAAAACACTCCTTTCAGAACGGTTGGCCGAATCGGAAAGCGTCCTGCTCGTACGGTTTGGCAGAGCACTGTCCTGTTCGGATCCCAGCTGAGACGGGCACGCAATCGATGGTAATCGGAGGCGCCTCGGTTCGGTAGGTACGGAAAAACATTCCCCGAAAACCGGAGGCTAGCTTTTAGGCTTGTCTTCGGCCGACCGGAAAAGCTCCTTTTAAATCATCACCGCAGTGAAAGGGTCCAACGGGGCAGTGGATTCGGCCAACACGGTAGTTGGTTGGCAGTGTGCCCTGCACAGGGATTTGGTCTGCTTCGGCAAGTCAACAAAGCGGACCACACAGTGTGGGCCAAAAGATTGCCAGCGCAAGGAAGGGAGGGCAAACAGCAGCGCCCAGGGGGGCGAAAGAAACTGACTCGGCTAAAGCTGAGGGCACTTTTTCGGGCGCTCGGTGCGGTTTGGCACGGAGTGTTTTGCCTGCTACCGGGGATCGATGAATCGAAGCGTACGCAGCGCGTTCGGTGCTCGCTTCTGTTGCGGTTGGCCGAAGTTGTCGCACTTTCGCCCGGTTTCGAATGCGTGCGTGGTAGATCTTTGGCAGCAGAACAGGGCTCGGCCCCGAGGGTTTTGAGAAATTTTCCGAATTGCTAATGAGTATTAGCATTTCAAAGGCTTTCTGTTCTGGCCGTTCTGGCGTTATGAGCCTTCACTATGTCTTTGTTAGTGGGGCGCTAACTTTTGATCTCGCTGTGAAATGGGAATTTAGGATGTGGTTTCGAGGTTCCGTAGGATTATTTGTTGGCGTTTTTTTTCCTTTCCATGGATTCATCTTAGCTGTCGATGGTTTTAACTTACTGGTTAGAGAAAAGGAAATGATTTACGTTACGAAGACAACTTATCGCTCGATAAAATTATGCGATGCTTGCCTTCTTTTTCGTATTCTAATGATGTGAAATATCTAAAGTCATGTAAAAAAGCCAACACTCGGTTCACAACAGACGATTCAATTAGACTCTTTCACACACTCTCCAGCATTCTTTTTTTTTTGAGCAATGGGTTTGAATGCGCTGCAAGGTTTTTGCCGTCTCATTGCTTCTACCGCTGAAATCAGGATGCAGAAGTGTTTGCTCGCCGATACTTTCCCGCATTGAGTACGCCACTCGACGAGTCAATTGGCGGTGGCGATACACAGTTTGTTGGTACGGGTACCGTTCTGGAACAATGGTTTTGCTGCGTCATCAGTGCGGCGGCGTGTCGCAGCGAGCGTACCGAGGAGTTAACCTAATGAACCGGCTGCGAAGCTGGTGTGAAACCAGCAAAGGATGTGTACAATTGTTGGTTTAGCTGTTTTGGTTTAGTACAATTCCGCTTGATCTACCACACAAATCACAGCTGCGGGCGCTGTCTTCATTAGTGACTGTGTATGTGTGTGTGTGTGTGTGTGTGGTAACGATGGTAAAACATTCGCACTCGTTAGCGGAAAAATCACCGCAACGGCATGACATAATGGAATACATGAGGTTCAGGGTTTTTTCATTGAGCAAGCGTTTCTACCAAGTCTTTGTTTGAGTCGAATATAACAAATAACCTCCAAGCAAGTGCTACAGCAAGAAATAAAAATAAAAAAGATCACTTTGAGTGTATGGTAGATCATTCAATGTGTACTTTAAGAGATTTTCTTTTGTCCAAAAGAATTTGTTTTTCCAAAATTTGCCCGTACCCGAAGGAAAGGGGAAGTAAACACTCGTAGAACGCCCAACAGTGATGGAAGTCGATGAGTTGCCAAAAATAAACATGGTCATTGAAGTAAAGCATATCCTTTGCGTGGGGCTTGAACAACAACAAAAAAATACTCTGGATAAGATTACGAACAGAAGGAAAAGCTGGAAAGGCTGTTAATTGGAGAGAATCACAATCGTCAATGAGAGTGCAAATTGCATGACGAGGATGTTTGTCAAAGTTTTCCGTTTTGCTTTAATTGACATTTGCTGAAAGAACTCAAGCTAACTGCTGAATGTAAGACAGCAAGCGGAAGAAAAATGAGAAAAATCATCCAAAATCGGGTCTCCAGAAGTTTTGCGTCTTTCAAGACGAAACAGTAATTGAATAAGTATAAAGACCTTCAATGTTGTTAAAGATGTACAATTATGGTAAGCCAAATAATGTCGACAACACAACACGGTAAAGCGATGAAAGTGATGTATGCGACATTTCTAAAAAAAAACTTGAACTGAAAAACAGCAAACTAAATACAAAACGAACTACATAGAATGGAGTGAATGTGAATGAAACATAACAATAAAAACGATGAAGAACAGCACAAAAATGAAGAATGATAATGATGTTGCAGATTTGCGTACAAATCAGGCCAAAATGTAAATGTCTTATGAATTAATGATGATTTCTTGGCCCTTTCTGTTTGTGTTAGTGCTGCTCAAATCTTTGACTGTCTCTTGGTAGGAGGTTTATTTAATTTTTCTTCTGCACCATTCGCATCTCCCTACCCCTAACCGTCCTAGCTAAAACTTAAAACCACAATGCACAGCAAATCTTATCGCGTAAGTAGTGCGCATTTTGGGGGGTAGTTATTTATGAGCATGTAAAAGTTTTACAGCCAGTCATTTAGTTTGAGCCATTGCTTGCGCTGAAACTTCTTCTACGCTACTACTAGCTGTAGTGTGGATTAGGGGAATGTGTTTTTTTGTTTTGGGTTATTCCTAAATACTTTACATTCGTTTTAGTACGTTTATGACACAGTGCACACTATGACGTACACATTTTCGTTATGTTTTACATGAAACATGACTAATTCAAGCATATTTCAATGTTGCTGCATTAGCTTTAATACTTTCTCGGAGTAAAACGCTTTTAAGACATCGGTTAGAATCCAATGAGTTGAAATAAGCGGGCAAATATTTCACCTTAATAATAAGAAATGAATCCTTCGCAACATTCCACGTATTTATTTCATATCAAGTGGGAAATTAAATTGAATATTTTGAAACACTTTTCCGAAGGGTTCCGAAAATGAAATTCTCCCCGCAACGAAATCCCTCAATCAATCAACTACCGAATCATATACTCGATGATCGACCATTCCTAATAGTAGCAGCAGCAGCAGCACCAGCAACGAATGACGATGAAACCGGATTTGAAGGTTGAAAAGGACTTTGGCAGCAGAGAGCAAAAACATACCGGCAAAGGGTTAAGATATTCGACGAAATTGATCAAGGACAAGGGTGTTCCCATGCTTCAAACACACCAGTAGCTGTGACCGTTTGTTGTGGCTACCGTCATTGGAGCTATGGCGGTCGGTCGTGAGAGTGAATGGAGGAAGGTAAAATTGACCCATGTCAGTGACGGAAAAAGGGATTTTCCGGCGGGTGCCTTGGGACGGTTCGCACTAATCATCGTGTGCTCAAGTGCCTGTCAATGAGGATACAGTTTCAAATCAACAAGGATCTCGACCCGGTACCGGACATTGGTGGGTCGGGTGGAGATTGTGATGGTGGCATCTGGTGGATGGGACGAAGAGGTACTGTCGACCCTGACCGTCCGCTAGTAATTCAGGGAGCATCTCAGGCAGAAAAAGTGAAACACGCGTGTAAGAGAAAATGGCATAAACCTTCACGGAATGCTATGTGGTTTGATGCCACTAAAGGAAAACTACGCCCTAATCCGCTTGCGTAAAGTCGTGGCGGGAAGTGAACCGGAATGCAAGCCTCTTTGTGTAGCCATCGTGCACAATGGGCAACCTGACGAGGGGCGTAAAATAGCACAGACGCCTTGGGATGTAACGTAACGTGGCAGGCAGGAGCCAAATCGAACGAACCAAAAACCGATTAAAGCACGCACGTACATACTTAATGAACATGTATCCTGGGAGGCGAAGCATCGATGGGTGAGATTGTGTTTTGATTAAAATGTGACGTCGGATGCGGTAAGATTCGATGCGTTTTCATCCACCTTCCCTCTCCGCAGCGGTTCGCCAACCGCAAGCGGAAGTTCCAATCACGAGAAGCGATAGATGCTGAGCCCGTCGGCTAAATGAGAGTTCGATCAGTGATTAGCGCTACGTGAATCATCGCATGACTTTTATCGCGACCGTGATCGACGGAAGCGTGTCGTAATTGAACGTAAGTGAGCGTCTGCCCTGCCGGAAGGCGTCGAATTTCAAACGGTCGATTCCGTATATTCGACACGTGGGAAAGGGAAGCACAACTTTACCGTACGGTGCGAGATTAAGCAATCGCGATATTGATTTCGATTTAGATAGGCTAGCGTGTGTGTGTGCGTAGTCGTTGAAGGATACGTTATGCGAGCATTTTACCACACTCTTTCCTTACCACCGTTTATGCAGCTGAAGTTTGTGAGGCGTATGGTGTAACGATAATGGTTATAAAATACGAGCTTAACTTTCGCAGGTTTCGCACACGGGGTTTTCAAAGCTATCGCATCTAGGACACCGTACTGCTGAATCTTATCGCATTATGAGTGAGCCGATTTTAAAGTTTAAACGCGGTTTCTGTTGCTTTATGTAACGCATAACGTTTTCTGTCTAATTTATAGAACTGCTTGAAGTAAAGAAAATTCAGGGTTATGGAATAATAGAAGGGCAGCTTGAACATGTTGTATCAATTATAAACAAACGGGCTGATAAGGGTTATTGCCGACTTCATCATTATTTTCAACTTGCTTATATACTCCAAGGAGATACTGTGATAAGCTTTTTGTGCAGTGTTACTTATTGAGCATAATGCTTTCCTAATAGTACTGATTTTTTTTTTTCATAAGTATCAACAAGAGCCAAAATCCAACGTAGACTTGATGGAGGCGCCTAGTGATTAATAGTCGATAGTACCATGAAGTTTTACGTACTTAAATTATCTGAAAATATTGTTTAAATATCTCATTTCAAGGAAACTAGTTTCCATATTTTTCATGTATTGAAGTGTAACACTGTTGAACGATAGAAGCTTAAAAGTAAATGGTGCTAAACGACCACATTTAATTCCGTTCTCAACCATATTCGCTACAATTTACGCATAAAGGGGGAAAGCATATAAGTTCTACTTATAATGATAGAAAAAAGTATGAGCTGATATGGTTGCCAGTTAACCTCCATGCAAAAGCATTGTATTAAGCAGTATAACGGTTTGTCATACTTTAGTTACCATCGCCGTTATTCCACATCAGTACTGCAACTCGCGCTAGGGAATCCATCACACGAATGGTGAAACTATAACCATTATTTCCCCCTATTTCATTTCCTATCAACGCGCTTCAACCCATTTTAGCTCATTTATTGCTCTATACTTTGCCACACGGAATACAACCCCCCCCCACTAAGACTATGAGCACTGAGCTGAGATTTGTCATCAAGCCATTGCCAGGCCCAGCTCCGTCCATTCCCGGCTGGGGTGCCATTTTCGGTAATCGTTACAGCACCAAAGTTTCTCATATTAACTTTTTATTGTTTTATTTTTACTCCCGCTTTACTGGGAAGCGGTAGCGATGGGCGAATGGCGAAACAGTCCCCCGTCGAAAACGGAATGTGCCGGAGTAAAACGGACCGGCAGACGCAAACAATTAATCACCGTCGGTGCGAAACGGAAGTTCCGGTTTCCGTAGGAAATGAATCTTTCACTCGGCTATCCAGTTGCTTTGCCTCCGCTTCCTCCTGCCCTACGAGCTCGCGTTCATTTATGATGTCCAACATTTATTTTCGACTAACCGCTTACACACTTACACGCTCCGCCCGACCACCGGTTCACTAAGCGTTCGTTCGGTTGCTTAATCCTCCGGTTACTGTCCTCTTTTACCGCCTTTCGTGCTCATCCCTGTCCATCCATCCTACGGGCAGCATGTTTTGTGTGCCGCACCATGCCAACCACATGGTGAGCAACGGCAACGGACTGGAAATTATCCTAGCTGAAGCGTTCTGTGCGCTTCGTGTGCTTCCCCAGCAAAGGCGGGTAAGCACAGCAAGGGATAAGATAGCAGCAGCAGCAGCAGCAGCAGGAGCTCAGCCCGGGGTCGGCGTGTAGAGTGCTTGTAGAGAATGCTCATTCGATTTGGCATGGCGAATAATTACGGGCGAAGCTGTTGTGCGCCATCTCCCAGTCCAGTGTGACGAAATGTGTCGGGACGGGGTACGTTTTATATTTCCTGCTTGCATAGCTACAGTGCGGTTCAGGAAGGAGCATCAATGTGCGTCAGAAATATTATAATACCTCGCTAATGTACGTATTTCCCCAACGAAGCGTTTTTTTTTTTTCCAAAAATACAAACATACGATCCCCAGTTGCTGTTTGTACTTTGTACACGGAATCAGCTTTTCTGGTGAGCATTTTTATTTGCTGCCTAATAACACCGAGCACCCCATTATTGCCGATCACTGTTGGCAACGAGGCGCATCAAATGTTCACGGGGAAACAAATCGCTGTCGGCTTGTGTGCCGAGGTCAACAGTCATTTTCGCTCTAATGCGGAAGCTCGACGGCCCAAGCACCACGCTGTGCCGCCGCCGTTACCATTCGCTACCGATCCGTTGTCTAATTTATCTCGTTCTTTTTCACCGAGGTTACTCAGCATCCTTTCCGCGGCGTGTCTCATCTAGCAAAGCCAAAATGATCATGGTGAAGCACGCACAGCTTCGCACCGTCCACCGACCGCCAGCCATTGTCAGTGATGGCCACTTGGCAGGAGCAGCAGGGCACGTTTTCTTGGTCCGAACTGTTTTGCTGGGGTTTCTGTTTTCTATCCCCTCTGCTTCTCTCCCCTGCTTTGTTGTGTCTTTGCGAGTACGACTTTTCGCTGTTGACTGGCCAAGAAAGTACCCCGGGGCAGCAGCCGATTCGTCTTCGTCTTCGGTATCAAGCTGTGTGCGCACGTTACGTTGCAAATATGACTGCTTGAACAATCAACACTGCTTTTTTTGTGATGTCGGGATTGGTGATCATGGTAGAAAGGGGACAGAGCAGCAGGTGGACGGCCACGGTAGGGAGCATTTATTATAAATGAGCAATTTATATCATTTAGCGCTGGGTAGCTCGTCGCAGGGACTCGTCCGAATGCGGAAGCAAGCGCTACCTTATGCTCGCTTATAATACACTATTGTTGTTATCTCTATGACGACAGCTTGAGTGCTTGCGTCATACATGTGTGTGTGTGCATGTTAAGAATGGTGGTCCAGCTGTTTTTTGAACTCGTTTCCAATTATTGCTAACGGAAGGTTGGACGTGTGAAAGGAGCTGCACTGCGGGCAAAGGAGTGGCCCGAGTGGATATCATCGTACGTCATGAAAGAAACACAACCATCGGCCTGTTAAGCCGGCCTCTTATCCTACTAGAGTGGGTTTTTGTTTTGTGCGGACTACTTTATCGCTTCTCGCATGTTTTGTGGGTCAAACGGGGAGTAGCTTGTTCGGTGCAAAGTGAGAAAGGCCCGAGCAGTGACTGCGATGGAGGCGCCTGGTAGCTGACAAATCGCACACTTTGGGAGGGTTGTTGCGGGAAGGAGACTGGTATGTTTTTATTTTTCGGGTTTATTTTATAAAGTACATTTAGGCATACTTTGAAAACTGTGATTAGGTACAATTGTTAATCTAGGCTATCTACTTGTAGCACTGGTCATAATTTTTAGAATAATCAAAAATAAAATTATTTAACATACATTGGGAAATAATGTATAGGGTTAACCAATGAACAATTTTCCACATGTTGTATTTATCTCAACCACATGTATACCACAGTCTCCATTGCATTATTCAATTTTACTCAATGACGTCTAGTGATTCATACGATAATTTATATCGAAAATTGGATCTTCGTTTTCCTAGGTTCTTGGCGTTGCCATTTGATTGATATAGAGGATAAGCAAACACAGTCCAAAAATAGGCTACAGCTTTTCAAGCTTTTCACTTATGCTCTCGAGTGGAAAACGAATATGTTACAATATGTATTTATACATTTCTATATGCCGTTCCCTTGCAATCGGCAAACAGCCTAGAATGTTTTGACTTTGAATATGACAATCGTTTGCCGGATTCCGTTTGAAACACGCTCGCTCCATCTATCCCGAGAGCGCAAGCATCGGGTCTATTTCGCACAGCATCCCGCCATCGATTGCGCGTGGAAGTGGAAGCAATACGGCTATTGTGTCAAATTGAAGGTACTGCAGACATTGCCGTAACTTGGCTCAAGTACCGCAGGAGGGAAACCCCCCCCCCATTTTGGTGGAAAGAAGCAGATAACTGCCGAAGGTGAAGATCAGGAAACAAGGGAGTAGGTAGCTGTGGGTGAAGTCAAACGGTCGTTGCACATTCCCGACTGTTTGGGGGGGGGGGGGGGGGTTTGGTTCACAAGAGCGTGTGATGTCCTACCATTACCATTGCCCACCGGGTACGTATATAAATTCATACCGACTCCCACCGTGTGGCGGTGGCTCTTTGCGGCACAGGACCAGCTCTCGAGCCCCAGCCGTGTACGTTGGCTCAGTTTAACTCCCCTTTTTAAGTTGGCGGTTCTATCTCCTTCTCTGCCTGGCCGTGTACTACATCGCTCTTATGGGATCGGCAACATGGTTACGGTAGCGGCGGCCGGATGATGGTAGACCTACTGCTGCTTCCAGGCATCCGAAAGCCACAAGGATTCCCCGGGAAGAATGTCAAGTGACTGAGGCATGTGTGTGTATGTGGGTGGTGTTTTTGCTGCAAATCTGCTGAGCATTATAAATATTTATAGGCAAACGTCTCCCGATCGGGGTGGCCCGGTAGGAACGCTTGCCCGACCAGGACCCGGGAAAGGGAACCGAAGCGGCCGTGGGATGACGGACAAAAAAAGAGGATTTTTTAAAGGGGGAGCTCCGAGGAGTGGGTAGGAAATCCGTACAAATAACATAATATATATTCAGATAATGCGGAATAATATCGCGTTTCGTGGAAATTTCATCTTGGTGCGGTCGTACGTCGGTGGGGCTGGCGTTTTTTGGCCCCTTTTCACTGCTCTTGACGCGTGTTTCCCACATGCTGCTTCTCGTACGCTCACACTCTCGCAGCACTTGTGCCTATTGGATTCGATAGCACGCTTTGCGCCATGGTTGAGCGTTTGCTATTTGTTGCACTTTGTTTGCATTGTCCAAATTGAGCATTCGGGTAAATGTTTGCTGGCATGGATCGCGAATGGTTTTTAGGGTGCCATTTCCATTCCCTCGTCCCGCGTTGGTTTCGTGCCGTTTTGATTGTTTTTTCTTGCTGTTTTTTTTGGTGCTCGTGATAGAGCTTGTTTAGTGTAGGAGCTGCATTTGCAGGAATGTTTGAGTTGTAAAATTATTACATCACATGGTTTTATCAATAGGTTCGTTTGCTCGCGAAAAGTGCAGTTTAAAAATATGTTTCATCCAAAATATGTTTTATTACATCATGTTTATCTTCCACACGTTACACAAGTAAAAGTTCTACTTTTTTTTATATATTTCAAGTTTTTTACGGACAAAAAATATGATTCTTGTATAATGTTTAAAGTAAAGGAAGCAGTTATGATCTTAAAACGTCTTGTTAGCCTGTATGGTGGCTTCAAGAGAAGCTGGCTTGAACCACTTATTGGCTTGGCCATTTGTGACAGATTGGACTTTCCACTTACTAGAATGCTGTTTCCTGTGTATGAATTCGTTCGATCACAAGTTTAATTTTACTGTCTTTTCTAATCTGAACCCTCTGTAAGAGCTGCTTTTCTTCGTTGGTGTATGACACCATAAATAAATGCACAAATGTCTTTACCCATTCATGTCCTTGTTGAAAATTTAACGGTAACAATTCTCTGTGTTTATGTTCTATTGATTCTACGTTAAAATTTGCTCTCTTGCTGTTAAGGCGGCTTACATTCGCTTCACACATCCCTACAACTTGTAATGCACTAGTACGCACACTGTCCAATCTAATAAAAATTGCTTGCCTGTTATTTTTCCTCCCCCAGGAAATCGGTAAACATTCCGTGTGCATACTCAGTTGACAGAAATCTCTTTCACCACCAACCATCGTACCAAACCGATCGTTCCGGCCAGTGTCGTTTTTCCATGAATAATCAATGTTGGTGTGGAAAATGGAAACCAAATACGATAGCAAATGATTCGTGTTCCAATTGCTGTGCTGTGGGTTGATTACGGTGAAATGGTTCAATTATCGTCTGGGTTCACACTACTGGGTCCGTCTTCAACACTACACCACCGCAGTTGAGCGCAACGAGCAATGGTACGGTGGTCTTCAGGTGGTGCAACAAACGAGGAAAAAATCTTTGTAAAACCATTGCGTGGATGAGTAATGGGGTTTTGTGCTCTTTAGGTACAACATATCAAATAACCGTTCACCGTAAGCAATGAATAGCACGCTTGAAGACTGCTCGATGCTTTAAGAGCAGATTTGAATTTTGAAAGTAATTTGAAGCTCAAAACGACCCCAACCTCCATTTTTCCTTGCACAGGATCACATTCTCACAAAGCTTTGCATTGAACACTGCAGTGCGTGTGCGGGATCGTCTGTACTGCTTGAAAAAGACATTATGAATACCGAAGTGAAAGTAAAAACGTCTTGTGTGCGTTGATGCGTTGACTAGCGCTGGTGTATGAATATTTATCATTTCTCACATCTCGAAATCAAAACTCCCGTCCGTTGCTATTTTGCGCTGTTTTTGTTTTATATCTTCTCCATCAGGCCCCAACATAGCTGGACGGGTGAGATGGACCAAGGTGGGTGTACACGGTCGAGAGACAATTTTGTTTGCTCTCAGTTTTGTTTCATTTATTTTGCAACCTCCTCTACTCTAGTGTTATCACTAGACATACTCAATGGCATAAGCAGCAGGTGGACGACACGTTCACTATCCGATGCGATGTGAATGCATAAATTCCGCAAAAAGCAATGAACTCAGGAAGGCTCTTTCATATTTATAACAACATTATTCGTTACAGACGACACCGGTCGACATGTGCTTGCCAAGGTTGGATACTTCATTACGATGGTATTTGATGGCACTAAGTAGCATGTGTGAGTGTCTGCTAGAATAAGAGAGAAAAGGAGAATTATATTTTAGGAGTTGTTGGAATGATGGATTTGCAAGAATGAGACAACAGTTATTCAGTCAAAGTTGTCTTATGTAGTAGTTTAGTCTGGTAAGTCATATATTTTATAATTTTAAACCTCGACAATTTTTGAAGACACTAAACGGAAAACTGTTCACAACTGTTATTGTTCCTACTAATCCTAGACAAAGGGTGACAATTGAATTAAGATGACCTATGTACCAGTTTTTGAATTACTCATTGTGCAATTTACGCCATCATTTCACATGTAATGACGTTGCGATGCTTGAAAAGTCAACTCGACGGCTGTACGATGTAAACTAGTGAGGTACTATTTTCATGGACATCCTACTTCAAGTATGTGGTTCTAGCGACGTAGCTCTCTCTCTCTCTCTCTCTCTCTCTCTCTCTCTCTCCCTCTCTGACACACATACACACATACACACGCAGCGCAACGCCTTGAAATTAAATTCTTCTCACGCTTCACCTTCAACTGGCACATTTTTCTTTGGCTTTTTCAACTGTTTCTCGTGTAGTTTTTCTACGCTCGTATGTAGCAGCAATGACACTGTAGCTAGTGGATCAGAGGAATGTTGTGTTGGTTAAAATGTGGCAGTATTTTTGTAATGGTTGAGCGCATGTACAAACAAAAAAGCGCCGAAAACATTCGAAACTCCATGTGTGAATGAAAGATTTTGTCAGACGTTTCCTATGGTCGCGTTCTAGTTTGGTAGGTGTCACGACATTGCGAACGATGCTCAAACACCATGGTGAGGCAGTTATTTTGTGGCTGTTAGCTTTCGCAGCTGTAGTATTTTTCGCATCCAACAATTCATCAATCTTTTTTTCTTCCTATCCAGCCGGGAGGAATGCTTTTTATTAGAAATAAAGAAATACTCGTTCAATTTCATGTACCGATGGCGTCTGTGTCGGTATGAACACTGCGTATCGTGCGAAAGGATTTATACAGCTCAACAATAGTGTCCGAAAGCCGGAGTGTTCGGCGACAATGCACGCAGACAGGGCCTGGGCAAAATGATGCGCTGTGATTACGTTTGGTGCTGTGGACGATTGTAATGGGATGCGATTTGTTACGTTTTAATCCGCTCACACTGGTTGTTGCGCCAAAAACGTGTACTGTTTGGTGTGGTTTTTGGGGCGGTTTTTTTCTGTTTGGCTACCCTTGTGATGTGTCTATGGGATTGCACGAGAACAATTTTTGAGAGTGCAGTTAAAGCCGCTGATTGGATTGACGGCTAAGCTAAACGAGATATTATTAAACTGTGAAGCTTTGAATGGAGGCTGTAACAATGCAGGGTTTTTTGAGGGTAAAACAATTGAATGCAAATAGATGTGATAGAAGATTAATGAAATTGAGAGAAATAAAATTTCGTGTTGAATTGCAAAGGAAACCCTCATCAATCGTGAACTAAATTATTTTTTATAATCAAAAACCTATCAGTAAAAAATAAAAATGATGCAAGATAAACTCTTGCACACACATCAGGGTAGATTTTACACAGTATTTGTATTTTAATGGATTAAGAACTGCCGGAAAAAACTGCCTCGACCCATTCAGTTTATAATCGTACTGTTATTGGAAAGGCCGAGTGATTTATCATTTGCTAACTATGATCACATTTGCACATCAGTACCATCCTATAAGATGAGACCTTCATAACATAACCCATGTTCGTAAAACTAGTGCATGGTAAAGATAATGAGTGGTTTCCAAGAGCAGCACTTTGACAGTAATTCGCTTAACAACTTAGTTTATTAGCAAATTACGCATTTTCCTATTCTTCTACCTGATGTAAGACAGCAAAGCCATTTTGGCCTATGGTGAAGTACGAAACCACAATGCACTTTCCATTGTGTCGACTCGTACCGATCGCTCCAAATTGTCGTATTAGCCAGCTATCATGAGCCTTCCCCAGAAAAGCTGCTTTGATCATGGTTTTCTTTTAATGAAAATAACTCTTCCTTAACGAAGCACTCGGCGGCGCAAAGCCTTCCGTCCAAATGCATATTGCATCGAGCGTAATTCGATCTGCCTGCCGTCTCCGCCATCTTCTTACCATCTTCTCGGGTACTGGAAAAGAAAATAGCACTGCTTGCTCGCCGTCTCGAGAATGGATTATTGATTGCATTAAATCCGAATCAGGGAGAGCTTTGCTTGCTCGTGAATGGTGGTGGTGATGGTGGTAGGGATGGTCCCACTCCCACAGTCCGTGCTGCAATCCAACGTGCATCGTCGAGCAAATGCATCACCACTACTCGGGCTCGGGCAAGCAATGTGTGCCAGGATGAGGATGATATTTTTAATTTAAATTCTCCTTCCCTTCTCGTTTTTGTTCACGTGCCGTCCTGCAGTGGATAGAGAAAGAAAGGGATTATTTAATTTATTTCGAACAAAGACGCAAGATGCAGTGGTTGCGTTTGGCCTGAGCGCCCCGACGCGATGGCTTAAGCGAAAGGAAAGTAAATCAGTAATACATAATAATACTGGCTGGCAAAGGAAGTGAAGCGAACGCTTCATCGATCGCACGATAGTGGGTAGTGATTTAAAAGGCAAAAAAAAAAAAACATGTGCCAAAGCGTTTGTCACCGTGGAAACGGCGTACGGAAGATAGAGCGCGAAAGCGAGAAAAATGCACTAACTTAAACACATCCGCCTAGCCGGTACCAGCTCGTTTATCGAATCGATTCAAAATTGCGAGCAAAAAAACAAAACAGTACTTACAGCAGCAGCAGTATGATCAAATGCTAGGGCTAGTTGTGAGAAAACTTAATTAACAATCCTGATGCTTCACGACGAATGGCGGAACAATAGGACTGCGCGGTGTAATGAAGCGAGAAACTCTCGTGAATGGGAATGGAAAAGATTTTATTCTGTAAAAAAAAAATAATTCAAGCAGAAAAAGGCCCCAGCGAGCGAAGTCAAACGGATGCTGATTGAATGGAATGCCTCCAGTGTTAGCAGAGTATTAAAAAAATTGAAATCCCCATGTGTGTAAATCTTATTCCTTCCAGCCGGTATGGAATGAAATGTCAATGATTATGGTGTGATTATGTTGTGATAAAATGAAACAATCGGTATGCTTCCGGTATGCTGGTCAATTGGCTCCTATGTTGTATGCCTTAATGATGTAAAACCATATTTACTTTTGCTATCATTTTCTTGAAATGTATAAACCAGTCTTTTACCGAGATTGATCCTAACCATCGGTGTTGATTACGAGGCATTTGATTAAACCAGCCAGCAGCTTTTTGCATTCAAAAACGTACGACATTCAACACGTATAAAACAACGCACCGCATACGCTCGTTGACTAATGCATCTACGTGTTTCGCGCCACGCCAGCTTCGCGCAGCAGCCATTGTTTGTGGTGCCTTTCCGGTGCCGGACTAGTTCCGGTCGGTGCGTGTTTATTTGGCCACGCGTTCCACGAAGCGACGAACAAAATCAGGACCTTTCCTTCCCCCCTCCCCTCCTCCTCTATTTCTCTCTGTTGTTCTCTGAATTTGGACCGACCCATTGACATGGTAGCCGCGGCACGGAAGTCAGCAGCCGTGGTTTTAGTGGTACCGTGCCGTGCACCGTGGCCAATACTGCAACCGGACACAATGTCGGAATTGGGGGAACCCCGGGGGAACAGGGACGGCAACGAACGGGAGGTCAGTAAATTGTGCCGTGTTTGTTTAGGCATAATTAAGAGCAGTGGCAAATAAATTAGCAAGAATAAACATTGTATGCGATCGTACCCCATTTGCCGCTGACGACACACGCCGTTGTCATTTCGCGTCGCGCCGCTGTACGACGCTGTCTGTGTGTCTGCTGTTTGCGCGTCCGTCCGCGGGCGGCGTGCTGGCCGCTCCCGCTTGGGGCGTTGATGAAAAGGGCCGTAAATTGGTGAGCGGCCGGTATCGATTCTGCTGGCTCATCCCTCGACACTGGGTCATTTCGTTTGCACTGGTGGAATAATAAATCTAATTAGTCTACAATTAGCTTGCGTTTTAAGCTTGCCCCTCGGAGGATGCATTCTCTACGGGTGCATGTTGTGTGCGCGCTCGAGCTCGTACGCGTGTGTGTGTGTGTGTGTGTAATGAACTTCAGCGACACTCTCGGCCGCTGAGCGAGATATCAGCAAGGGGAAATCAAAACTGGAGCTGCGGCAGCTGGCACCCCAGTAAACCGATCGATCTGTCATTCGATACGTTCGAACGAAGCACAGCGATCTAAATGATTTATGATGATTGATAGCGCAAAGCCGCGAGTGCATTAATGAGATATGCGTGTCGGTGGGTTTTATGTTTGTGTGGTGGTGTTTTTTTTTTGGTTGTTGTTGTTGGACGATTCATTTGTTTTTTGGGTTGCGGGCAGGACAGGGTAAAACGATATGTTTGCTCCCGGGTCGAATTTCAACGGCACAAATGCACCCGGATGCACAATGGCCTTTATGGTTTGTGATGTTTTTGTACATCGAACTGAAACCATGAAACGTAATCGAAATCGAAGTGCAATGCATTTTCGCACCAAACCACGTCAATTATGTTCAAGGCAAAGAAGTAACGGGTGCACATGCGAGTTAGTGTGTTGTATTCGGATATTACAGCTGTAAAATTTTCTATTTTGGTGGCTGTAATTTTGGATTTTAGAATGATCGATGTTATTTAATCGTAAATTAACTAATGGATTAAAAGACCTTTGTTCGCGATGCTCACGAGGCAAACACTTTTCCACGTGCTCTACTTCATCCGCTTAGCTCGGTTGATTTTCATTTTCCATCTGAAGACTTTGCCCGATCTCTTCAATCACATTGCTGTCCTGCTTTTACAACGATTCTTTGTTTTTAAACGTTATATTATCCGTGTATGTTGCAAAATACTTTTTCAGTAACGTTTTGAACGATTTACTTTAGCGACTCATATTTACAAAAATGAAACAATCTGAGTGAAAATTTGAAGTGTACATTTTACGTTTCTTTATCATTTTATTTGACATTAAAAATGTTGTAAAAATACATTTTCTATCGTTAACTTAATTCATAATGTCCAATGCTTATTAAAATATACTCAAAACTAATAAATGTATCTTATTTAGTTATTCGCTTTCACTAAGTACTTACTGAATCGTGATTAATGCTAGAGCCAGTACATTTTTTAGCGAGAATTAATGAATCCTCCCAATAATCCGATAAGCTTCTTCATCAAGCTAAAAGATGCTTAGACTCATCTGCACCCATTTCATCTAGTCGGGTTTGTCTACCATCATACCGCACAACCAGCACCAACCAAAGAGTTACTGACGACGCTGAATCGGGAAAAAAAGCTCATTCTAAGAGCCACACCGCACTGTCCGCATCGCCCCAGGCAGGCCGGAACACTTCAACGGTGGTAAGTTTTTCAATTTTTGAGTTTTAATTTAGTTTCCAAGGACACACACACACACACACACAATGCACGAAGCTTCTTGGTGCAGTGCACCGCAAGAAGAATGCGATATCGCATAAACAGCCTGTCCGACGCAGACGGCAGCGCATCACGGACGATGGCGTCGTCGTTGATAGCCGAGGGTAGCTGCCGGTCAAAGTTACGCTCCGCCGTCAAAGCGGATGAAAAGAATGTTGGCGTACGGGAGCGTGGATAGAAAAATCACATTTAGGTGCAATACCTCTCGAAACCGCAAAGGCCAGAGGCAAACAACAAAGTGCAGGAGGGGTGGCGACAAAGAAGGAATAAAGAAAAAAAAGCACGAGTTTATGGTGCAACTGAGAGAATAGCGTAAAATGTGAGAAGCAGACAAAAAAGTCATTTTCTTTTAACGGTTATGAGCGATCCCTACGCTTCAAGGGGGAGGGGAGGGGGAGCGGAATGGAGAGAGAAGTACACGACACGAGTAACTATTGCAATGTGTACCGGCAAGGGCTTTGGCAGTGGGGCGCCCTGGGGCAAGCCAAGCGTACCGAGCGTGCGCGCGTACTCCCCTGGGCAATGTCAATTTATCAGCCCACTTATCTACATTCTCCCCGGCTGGGGCGAGCGGTCGCCCGAGTCGGGGCGGTTTGGAATATCCGACACGTAATCAGTGCTGATCTCTGACCGATTTCCCCACGGTGGCTTTGTGTTTTAATGGCGTGCAAAAGTGGAAGGGAAAATGAATATAAAAAAACCAAGCAACGGGACGAAAAATCCTTTTCTTCTCCCGCAAGATCACGAACAGGGGAAGCAGTAGATAATTACTTTTTCGTTAAGTTCCGCACTCTCGAAGATTTCGCCGCTGAAAACAAACAACCCCAATGCACCGTTGGGCGTTGGGCAATGATTTGCATTAAGACGACATTAGTTGGCCATTACGGTTTACGGCTGGCCGCCCGAAGGCAGATGTAAGTCGGGATGGCCAGCTCGAGCGTTGAGCGGAGAAGGGGGGGGGGGGGGGGCTATGATGAGGGCCATTCCGATGGGAAAGTTTTCCGTTTTGCCACCAGCACTGGAGAGCTGCTGTTCGATGATGCAGGTCGTGCTGGGTTTTTTTTCTGTTTTCATTAGCTTCCATTTCCTTTCATACCTTGTCTTAGCTCTTTTGTTTGGTCACCGGTAACGACTTCATGGTGTTGGATTTGTGTGGAATTTGGCATTCGGTCACGGACTGGGTGAGTCGTTTACAGTACTAACTAATTATTTTATGGTCTCTTAGTGCCACCGTACCAAGTGCCAAGCACCACCTGGACGCTGGCGCGTTGACCAACGTACGGAGTAGTGGTGGTGGTAGTAGTAGTAGTTGATCCGGGTGGCATTTATTTTACAGAATTGCGGGCAAGTGGCGTGTTTGAGTGTACGGTTTTACACGCTCCTCACGCTTGCGGATCGTTAAGAACGCGGCAGAAAACTTCATTGGAACATTCGGGTGGCACTGAAGCTTACTGACCATTTCTTGATTACCCGATCGAAAGGACCATTTATTTCGAACGGTTTTGAAAGTTTTTGGTTTGAGCTTGAGATATCGATCGAAAGGTACGTCGGGTTTCGATCTCGGTGATAGGACTACCGTATTGCGAGGACGAATGATAAGAGTTTGGAGAGGCTAACATTGTCCTCAGTCTTTCTGGTTGTAACATTGTTTGTCCATGAAAGTGTTCCAGCAGCTGAACGGTTCTAGGTGATTAATTTACAAGATCTTTAACAAAAACATTGATTATCCTTTTACCAACAAAGATCTTTCATTTATAATTTTTGTTTGAAGTGAAGTACGTTGAAGTCAATTTTCAACAAATCAAAAGCCCCATAAAAAGAAAACATTTCCACTCGGGGTGTTCGATCACGCTTCTCGTAGCACAAAACACAAACTTTAAAATGGTCTCAGAGCTGATACTAGCATAAAAGTTGAGCTAATGTCTAGGACCGGTAGCCCGATATCTAGACGTTTGCGTGTTGATGTATGCAAAACAGAAAAACAATCCCCAAAAATGTCAAAATGGAAAAGAAACCTGATCAAAACTTATATTTTCTCCTGTCAAGCAGCGGAAAACGGATGGGAAAAGTCGAGCTCTTGTGTTACCATTGGATTGTGTGTGTTTGTGTTTTGTGTGTGTGTCAAAACAGGAGGAAAGCCAAAGCGTGACAGAACAGCAATCGACGGTTTACGGGTGTTTGATAGCTCGTACCGCAGCTTAACAGGGACAAACACTCCAACCATCGAATGGAAACGGAGAAGGTAGCATTATGATTGTTTGTGGTATTTGTTTTGGCCGCTTTTTCGCCTGTACCAAACTCAATGCTTCTTCGCAGTTGCTCCTTGCTGCTGTTTAGTGGGCAGAAGTGAGCAAGCACACCAGCGAAGAAGCTGTTGAAAAAGTTTAGATGAAACGTGTTTTTTGTATGCCAACCAATTGAAAGTTGGAAAACCACACATAAAAAAAAAAACGCCTCCAAAATCAAACCCCGTCCCACTTGCTCGGAAATGCTCTCCTTTGAGAGGCTCTAGAACGTCATGCAAAATTATGAACAAAACGAGTAAAAGAAGCAATTTACACACACGCATTCACTTTCCATGCATGCGCAAGTGATCCTTAATCGGTGAGCCCACAAGCGATCGTGCTTTTTCGATCGCTTCGATTGCTACGAGTGGTGAAGGAAGAGCTTCGAATTGAATGTAAAACCACCAGACGGGAGGGCCGTTTTTGTAGGTGAAGCGCGAGCAGCGAACAGTCTCGTATGCGAGCGTGTAAAAAGGAGACCACCCAGGATCGTCTGTTACCGACTGACGTGCGGAAAAACATTTAAAATTTATGGCTAAAATATGCACGATATCTTTGCGCTAGTTCCATGGAGTGCCAGCGTTCGAGGTGCGTGGCAGAAGGCGGATGAGCGAACTTTCGCAGTGAAAGCGGTAAACGCCACAAACGCGGCAAAAGTATGCTGGCATGTGGTTTGGCGCGAGTTTGAAACTGGTCGTGGTTTTTTTTTATCTGATGGTGTGGCTGGAAGGTTACGGCGTGTTTGTTTTTGTGTGCATTTGAGAAGCACTGTCTTGCTGTATTTTGCAAGGAAAAAAACATTGTTTCGAGTTATGTCGTTTTTACTTCTAACAGAAGGTACTTAAAAGAACAATACTTAATAGTGAGCTGATGCTTGTAGTTTTAATGCCATGTAAAAAAAATTTTACTTTATTGTTAAAATATTGGTTTCAATGTTGAGGAAAACATTGAACAAGAAAGCTATTCTTGTGCTACCTTATCTTAATGTTAGTATAGTAAAGCAGCTAAGAAAAGTGTTGAAACATATTGAAAAGAAATCAGTATTTTAGCTTTCAATCCTACCAGAATTAGCCGCACAGCAAGTTGAGTGTTGAAACAACATTTGGCTTTATTCTAAGAAGTTTTTACTGTGCTCAATAGTAATGATGCCAAAGTAAATAAGGTAATGGTTGTAATGATGATTCAATAACGTACTAATGGAAAGCTACTTCAGTAGACTCTTGGAGTCAACGTTAATGGTTGGTTTAAATTAGCATGTGTTTGCTAATGGATGCTTCCTTTACTTACCCGTACCATCTCCTGTATGTGCTCCATACATTCAACACACACAAATTCCAACGTTAGAGCTCTGTGTGGATGTCTGTAAATTGATATTTCTTTCAGACCACTGCCCTGTTCCCAATTCCTTTCTTCGTTTTTCCAACTATTGACAAGATTTTAATGCAAACCATCTTACACTCCACTTCGAACGCTGACCAACCGGAAGTAAGTTGCGCCCGGGTGCATGGTAAATTTCAATTAACGACCAAGTAGCTTCCATCCGTGCGCTGCACCGTCGACCAGAGAGCACGGTGCTGTGGACACACGCGATGTGAACACTCTTTTAAGCCAACGGATGGGTGGCTGACGGGCTAACACTAAAATGTTAGCCACACAGTTGGATCCTTGGTTGAGAGCTTTCTGACTGTGTCGGTTGAAGCTGCTTGCTCGGGGTGGGGAGCAACTCAATGGTTCGCTTTTTTTGGAGCTATGGGCACACGATGAGTGGATAAATTTGACAGAATGAACACCATTTCTTATCAGTGTTTTTTGGGGATTTTTTGGGAAGTGCTTTTAGCTGCTTGTTATAGGGCTGTTTTGCAATTGAAGTTACTGTTTGCTTTGTGATACTGAAAACGTTGACGTTGGGAGTGGTGTTGGTAGAACTTATGATAAACGTGTATTTGTAAGGCACGTTTTCTTTGAATTATATGTAATAGTATTCGTCGACTATTTCACTATTTGCGCACACAAATTGAGAGTAAGACTCTTTCGGATCATGCAGCTGGTTGTTACAATAAGTATGTTCTTTTGTACTTAATTATCTTTTTAGTTTTTACAGACGACAAGTTCTTTGTACAAAATATTATAGTTTTGATTCTTTATTATTCCTCCTTAATATAATAACTCACTAAAAAATGGCAAAAAAGTTCTAAAAGCATATACGGCTGCTTTATGCATATTGTAGTTGAACAAATATCGCTGGGAATCCGTTCATCTTGATCATGCTGCATAACAACCTCTTTTAATTGTTTAATTTGTTTATAAACTTTTGTTCTTTGGTTTGAAACAGATAAAAACAACCAGCTTCATAACAGATCATGTGTGTGTAAATTCATACAAACAATGCGATCATACCATGTGTATCGCAAGCTTTGTTTAGAAATCAAGCAACTTGCTTCACCATCACAAGTCACTGCAGTGGTTACTTTCTGCACAGAATTTAACCACACTAACCCGTGCCCAACTTTCACTCTAAGCAGAAACAATACTTAAGCCAGGGATAGACGCTTGGGGAACGGATTTAATCTCGCTAAGTACTCTGGAACTGTAGACGATAGATGCTAGCAAACACACATCAATACACGCTGCACACACGGCTGCACCCACCGTTATCAACCGCTTGGTCAGTAGTACCCTTAGCACCCAGAGCCGAACGAACAGAAGCGAAATCACGTACGAGTGGCAAATTCCCTTCCTTGGACAGCGAGAACAAGAAAAAAAGCCTCGCTAGCTGAACCAATAGATCTGCATGTGCTCACACCCTTCATTGTACGCGTCTCGGCTTGTGGGCTTGGTGAAGGGAATGAAGGAGATTTCACAAAAAAAAAAAACAAACGTCCGGAAAGCTGGAAGTTTTTTTTTAGTGTTTTTCCTCCATGCCCCAGTGTGTACTAGCTGCAATAATGCGATCCGAGGAAGAAAGTTTGCTGTGCCTCTTTTTCTCTTCATTTCTACCCAAAGCTCTCACCAAACAATGCGCCGTCGTTTGTCAACTTTATTGAGCGATCCGAGGGCAGCCCGAGGCCTGCACGGTAAGTGCGGCATGGACAGGATATGGTGGCCTGGGGAAACGAGGTAGAATATGCGCATATTGCATAGCGAAATAGAACATATTCAATTGAGTTTCGAGCCGGAAAGCTAGTTTGCTATAGTTTACTGCGAGCGTTAGACTTTGTACTGTAGAGTGTGAATGTGTGTTTGTGTGCGTGTGCCACACTAATCGGCAACTGTCCGGGCCCAATGCTCCCGCATTGGCAAGGGCCGCATGGACAGCGGGGACAGGAAAACAGATGACGCTACGCGGCACGTGTGTGAGAGATTGTTTGCAAAGTTCGGGTTGCAGTTGTTGGGAAAGCGAACCTCGCAGCAGCTGTTGTGATGAAGTTGATCAGCTTGTTGTTAGCGAGCAGGAAAACTTGCCTCATATTATGTGCGAACTCCACGCGTCCGTAGAAGGGACAAGTGCTAGGGGCTAGCAGGAGCTAGAGCACATTGGTCGAGGTAGGGCCACACTGTTCGCAAAGTCCATCAACTAGGGATAATCAGTGGAAAAGTGTATTTTTAATATTTTAAGTGACTGAAACAGATTTTCATCTCTAACGAGGAATGGCACTGCCGGTATTGCTGGAGTTCGGTATGATGTATTTCAGACCGCAATTGGTTTTGCGTCAATATATCAAATTGGAATTTTGTCAATAATACGGTTAGCATGTGGATTAAGAAATTCATGTTTTTGTAGATATATCTCGTGTTATACATCGCACTGATACCAACATATTGGAAATAGGGTTTACATTCTATACGTTTTTGATTTCAATATTTTTTTCCTGAACTACTATAGTAAGTTCCTTGTGGTAACATCATGAGTCATGATCGTAATACGTTCAAATCTCGTTCTCATCAACTCTGTCATACGATGGAATTAATAAAATGGCTTTAGGTAGACGATTATCGCCTAGAGTTGTTGATTAAATATCAGGATACCCGTCGAATCATGTTGGATTCACAAAAGGCACCAACAATACTCGAGCCAAAGTTGAACTCCAAATTTCGGCTGTAAGGTACCGCGTCGCTTAAAAGTACCCGTTTGAGCCTATTCTTTGACAGCTTCTACACGACCAAATTGCCCGGGAAATTAGCTTAAACGACCGGGGTTGAGCGTAGCAAACAAACCAACACGAAGTCCAGCCTGGCATTTTCCCTCCCCGGAGACGGCCGGTGTGCTTTCCGGCCCAGAGGTCATTAATGATCGGTATCGATTTCAAACTCAATTAGCTCTACTCAGCGCACGGAAATGGGCTGATCAAACGATCCGGGGCCGAAATGACCATGAAGTGCAAGCGAAACGATCCAAACCCGTAGCGACCGTAGCGTCGAGTGCATTCGGACGATGACGCTCCGGTCAGCGTGGGAAGCAGCTCCGGCCGCGAAGGTGTCGAACGCTCGGCAAAGAAGACACCGTTTTGAGGAACGGTGTGAGTGTTTGCAAGGGAAATTCAATCAAATTTCAAAAATTATTCCCCACCCAAAATCGGGTTGAAAGCTTCGTTTCGGGCGACGCAAATTTTTGGTGCTCCTGGGAGGGCTTGGTTGGAGTGCTGTGTGCGAAAAGGGACCCGAATGGCTGATGGGTGGGCAGCAGCCCGGTAGCAAGCTATCAGGCACAGTATCCGGTTTGAGTTTCCACTCGACCGGATTCGATTCAATTAGCGCTCAATTATGGATGGCAGTGGTCTTCTCCTCGCTAGGAAGGAGCTCATTTCGAGGGAAGCTGGAAGGAACACTTTCCCGCATAAGAAGCACCTGTGAACGGGTTAGGAAGGATCGGTGGATGCGATGAGGAGAAGAGCACGTGGGTGCAATCAATTGAAACCAAGAAATTTTGGATTCCAATTCGGTCGGCTCTATTTCGGTGTGCAACCGGAAGGAGAGGTAAGATCGGTTGCATTCTCCCCGGGAATAGCAAATTGCACTCATCCTGCATGCGAGCTGTATGCGTTCGTGCTTCCCCTCTTGTATGACATTTTCAGAATTTTCAAAGCACAGTTCATGGTTTCCAGAAATTCCTCTGGCCAGAGAAAGAGGCAAAGAAAACATCAAAGTCATAAGTCGTCTCCATATTTCATACGCGTTATCGGTACGACAAGGGACGTTCCAGTATGGATAGTGCATCCAGCGTTTCCCAGTCGACATTAGATTCGCTCCGGAATGGTCTGAACGTTCTGTTTCAACGCTGCGCCTCGTTAGCTTATTTTCTTTTTGATTCTTTTTTCCCCCCAAATGGGCTTGTGTGTGGCCGACCGAGGGTTGAAATGTCACCTTTGCTGAGATTTCGGAACGATTCACGTCTTCTCTAGGTTGTGTTACGAATGCTACCCCATCCAGGATGCACTTTTAAGATTTATAACAGCCAAGCAACTGCAAAGACTTTGTGAAGTGAGGGCTTTTCCCGAAACGAACCAACGCTCATCGATGTTGACTCTAATCCGACGCCCGACGTTGCCCAACTGCGATTTCACAACTTACCGCTGCAATGTAGGCTGACGTTTTGGTGCAAACGCTACGGCTGACGATGCGAAAAGGGCGTTTGAAAGGAGCTTTTGCTGGCATGGTTGCAGGCACTGAGATCCGGGTTGTAGCGTTTACCTGGAAACTTCACAACATCTTGCTACGTTTTCCATCGATAGACTGCATTAGGCTGTGTATGTTGTTTGAGATAGTTTGTTGGGTTGATGTTCATGGCGGTTTTGTTGGACGCGAACGCAAATTAATTTCGTAAGATGGTTGTATAATTCCAAACTGCTGCATGTGGAACATTCAAAATTGGCAGAATAGAAGGGTTTTCAGGAGCTGTCGTAGTGTTGGGGCATTAACTGACTCTTTCTTATTGGATGATTGAGAGTGAACTGCATTAGATGGGAATTCATGGCTCTGATGCATTCTTTTTTATTCCAATATTCCAAGTAGATTCCGAATGAGCCTGTACAAAAAGGGTACCATAGAGTTTACTTTCCATCATATAAAGTCCCCATAAGAAAGAGTGAAGAAAGTGTCCCAAAATCATAAGAACTCCTGAAAACCCCTGTAATAGTCGAGGAGAGAGCATTAGCGACACATTTGGAACTCGTTGCAATGAATGGGCTTCGATAGACACTATGATAGACCGTTTCTAGCAATTTGGGTTTGTTCCGATAATAGTGTATTTCTCTACAGTAAAACGATGTTTTAAACATTTGCTCTCTAGCTTCTACAGCCATCGTTATTGATCGTTAACTTTTGTCACGTTAGCGCACGATGGATTACACAACATGCGATGGCAAATCGGGCCACCGAAAATTAGCAAACCATCCGAAACCTCCCTCAAACCATCGTCTCTTTTCTTCCCTCTCTTTTTCTCTCTCTCGCTCTCTCTCTTACTCTCTCGCTTCGCATGATTAACCGGCAACCCAAACAACGGCAATATCCTTTGCATAGCGACACGAGCCCAAACAAAAAAAAAGAGAGCTCCTTTGAAAGGCGGCCCGCGGCCTGGCCGGTGATGCGGGCCCCGGTGGCTGGCCGAAGCGGCGGGACGTGTCAGTTCAACGTGAGCGGAATTTTCGATTCTACATTTCGACGCCTTTTCGGTTGAGAAAGTGAACCGTTGATCCGCCTGTTCTCGAGGTGGCAAGACGTGCGCTTAAGACTAATATTTATTTTGATCCTTCCCCTGCCGCCCCTTATCCGCACTGCATCCGCCTTGCTGTTTGCCCCTTAGTCTGCGCGTCAGCGTTCACTGCAAAACGCTTTCGATTTTTGGGAATCGAGGGAAAGCTGTATACATTTATACATGTGCTAGCGCTTCGTAACCATGGCAATCGCACACACACACACACCCAGCACCGTTCAGCTCGAAAACGTGCGCTTACGTTACACTCGCTCGCATTCTCCATCACACTCTGTCTCATTTTCTCTCTGTCACACTCCCGGTGGCTAATTAGTATTCCAGCTTGCAGTGCCTCTTGGCGTACGGAGAAGTGATACGCTTACGTTTCGATTGGGTAAAATTTCCACCGGCTTCACAAGGGGTGGGGAGCAAATTTGTGGCGCAAATTTAGCAGATTAGATCCCCTTATGAAGGGACGACGGGTACACACTTTCACCGGTTGTGTTTCTTTCGATTAATTTTGGCTCCTGCTGCTGCTGCTGCTGCTGCTGGTGCTGCTGCTTGGGAGATGATAAATTTGCGCTTCGACGGTATCGGGTGAGCTCGACCCGGCTAGGTTGGTGTTCTCTTTCTTCCGATTGTCAATTTTTAACGACTACTTAGTATGGGTTGCGTTACATTGTGGCGGGCGGCCAAGACGAACCTGATAGGAGATAGGAGAAAATTAGTTCATCGACGATAATTAATGCATGCAAAACAGACCATTTCTTGCTGGTGTGCGCCCGTACCACGGCTCCGACGGATGCCGTTGGTGTCCCATTTCGAAAGACTAATAAAGCGTTAACCTTACTGATTGGGTTGGTTTGCACGTAAATAAGTATGTTTTTCTGTTAAAGCACACATCTGGGGATGGGTTTTTGGTATGATCATGTGCGATGGCGTAATGATTATTATAAGGTAATTAAGGTAAAATATGGCTAAATATTGTAAAACGATAACATATTTTAGAAAAATCGTGTCTTATTGTGGATGTATTCCATTTTTCGATATTTTTATTCATTACACATACTCACTAAAACAAGCGTATCATATGTGTCTGTTAAGCAAATCGTTTGAATATTAACAACCAAAATCAAGAAACTTTCTTTAGTTGAACGAAAAATTTGTTACCAAAAATGTTTACTTTTCGTACAATAACAAAAAAAAAAACAAATTACTTCAGATAAGTGGCGGCACCATGCCTGGCGGGAAAAATCGATTCTTCGCTAACAATCTATTAGGCTGCGATGTTGTGCTCCCGGGATGCTGTGCGTAGAAACCAGTTCGGCAGAATTTGTCAACCAAAAACATGCCGCCTATCAAGCGAACCCGCTTATCATCACACCGTCGATGCATTGCTATTTTTAAGCAGCCGCGCTGTCACAAGTTAATCAGATTCGTTGTTCGCAAGACGCGGCAGGTTGTTGCCGCAGGGGCATTTAGAGAAAGGCGGGGCCACTTCTTTCGGGCTGCTGCTCTCCTGTTTGCTGAGTTTGCTGATCGAAAATTCTGCGCGCAAACACATTCAATTCACTGTGCGTTACGGGGCCACTGTCATCATTTTCTTCTGCTTCTGAAAGTGCGCTCCCAGCCGCTCGTGTGTCCTGTCAACTTCAATGCCCCCCCAACCTTCGATAACGAGCGTAGATAAACATGTCCCGGCGAATTATGTCAATCATCACTTATCGGCCGGGCAACACAGTATTAGGGGACTGGCTAACTGAATAAAGTAGAGCCGAGCAGGCAGCATACTGCCCCGCGGACATTGCGCGTTACGCGCGCGGTGGGAGGAGGTTTCGATTTTGCTGCATGAACGTGAACGAGAGCAATTATCATAAATTAATGCACTGAAGTGTGGCTGTGCTTTGGGTGCGCTTGCCTCTGTGTGTGTGTGTGTGTGTGTTTGGGGTAGGATGCTGTCGTCCAAAAACGCGTCACACGCTTACGGTCGCATGACGCGTTTGTTTTTGGCAACTAGGTCGAAATACCGCCACCCAGCCGATGTAAGTGGGAGTCTAATAAGATTGCATTAGCTAGTCGCCCGTGTCCATATTACTGTCAATGGTGGGTTGGCAGTTTTGATCCATCCTCCACAGGATCGATAAATGGAGGAGTTTACTCCTCCACTCCTAGAGAGTTCCAGAGTAAACTCAAACTCCAAGCGAATTTTGAAGAATATTTACTTACTGGACCTTTCTACTGCTTCTTTCTGTTTGACGGTACTAGGAAAAATACATCAATAAAACCTTATTTGAATAAATGATATGCAATGAAAAATTCACAATTTTACACGCCCGAGTGCTATGAAAGTTAATGTAAAGCTATATGTTTTTTTCTAGAATCGTACCGAGAATGGAGGCGCATGGTATCGCGTTGACTGTTGCAAACTCTTCGCTACGTGGCAAATCAGCAGGGAATAGAAAACAATACAATGTTTGTATAACATCTATAAAGTAAAAGCTCTATTCTATTTTTTAACGAAATTAAAAATTGGAATTTTTGTAAGATAAAGTAATACAAATTCTATCATGGAAATGTACATGGAAAGTTCTTACCCAGCGTACGATGCATGTCGAAGCGAAACAACATACGAAACATGCGCAGCATGATCAATATAATGATGCGTTTTGACGTTATTATCACGTTCGCAGAGCAGTGTAAGCTACAGCACACCAGGGACATATCAGTCGATCAGTCCGGTGGGGGAGAAAATGTACCAAAGTCGGAAAATCTTACCCCCCAGAGCAGGTTAAAGGGGCAACTTTTTGCGGCAAAATCACTGCGCCAGTTCACTTTGGTTGGTTCCGCCGTGACAATGAACCCCGCTACAGATTACTCACAAACCCCCGTTCCAAGCGTCCTCTCTCTTCCTCTCTCTCTATCTCTTCACTCTAACCCCCCGAGGGAAACTGATTTTCAACCCCGGCGGTTGTAGTATGTTCCGAACCGACTGAAACTTACACGACCACAAACGTGTGGCATAAGTTTGTTGCGGTTATCATCTCGCAGCATGATATAGTTGCGAGTGTCTGTTTTCGCAGCGCTACGGAATACAGGAGCACAAACATTGGCCCCCCATGTACGAAGCGCTTGTGTCTGTTGTGTATGGGCAAACACAGTATGTAGCTAAAACTCCGTTCCTCCCGTACTGTGGGTAGGGTTGAAAAAACGTGCTTCGAACGCGATTGAAGCTATTTTGAAGTGTTTGGAAAGGCGCTGCATGACAAAACGCTCCCGATAGTTCACGCGGGATCGGGATGGAAAGCAAGACGTCCCAAGACAGTTGACGTACGTGGCGCGTCGTGGTAGAGCAACGATAAGCAAGGTGCAGGATAAGCGTCACGCTCGCATACCGCCAGCTACTCGGTTGTGTTTGAATCACTTTTCGTTTGAACACCGTCATCGCTACCGATTCCAGCAGATCGTGTACGTACGGAATGCGGCTAAATATGCTATTTGTGCGTGTGTGTGTGAGTGTGTGGGTTTCGGATTTGCCGAGGGTAAAACTCTCTGCTTCACATTCCACCTTCGATCCGCTGTTTGTTGAGCAGTCTTCCACTTCAGCAACGCCACCCAGATCAGTTGTTGTGCGCTGATGATAATTATGCTAATCATGGTGGCGGCAGGAATTTGATGCCGATTCTCCACGACGCTGCTACTGCTGCGGCGCGCACACTCTTCGGTTACACGTACACACGGCTCGCCGAACAGACAGAGAGATTGCCCGAGAGGCTGTCGGTGTCTAGCATTGTTGAGTGATGGCGTAATGAATCGCAACCTGTTAAGTAGCCCGTGTATCGTGCTAATTAAAGTGGCTGCATCGGAATGAGAGACGACAGAAAGCAAAACCAGTAACGCAAAGGTAAGACATTCCAACGGTTCGGTGGGGTAGCTGTTGTTGTTAGAATGGTTTATAGCTTCAGTGATGTTCTTCCATGATTTTGGGGCAAATTTGTTGTCGAAGCGTGTTCAAAGATGATTGTAAAGGTGTGAGGTGTTAGTTCTTATGAAAAGATTATTAATATAATTGTGTGGTTGCAGTATTAAATGCATTCAACTGTGATTTTCAACCATTATACATATTTCATTCCAACAGTTTAGGTTTATTTTAAGGTTTGTTGAGCTAGTAATTTATTGATTGATTTATTTGCGCTGTCGATTTTTGTCTTCAGAGAAGAAAGTGTGAAACGATAAAAAATATACAAAAACGATTTTTTTGTTTAAAGTTCCTCGTTGCGAAACTACAACAGCTACCGATCAATCCACTCCATTTTCCGGTTGCATGTAAGTGTTGCACGAAGAAAATTGTGTTCTTCAGCCGAGTGGTTCACTTGTGCTTATTGTGAGCTTCTTTTGACAATTGATGAAGTGCTAAGGATAAGTCACGGTATGATACATCCCTTCAGCCTGATGTGTTTCAGCCCGTAGCATAGCAAAAGGTACTAAACACACTCGGAACAGACGGATTTGACTGGTTTACGAGCGTGTGGTATCGTCTTCATCTGGTAGACACAAAAACGGGGATCCGTACTGCATCCAGCTGGTTGCTGCTGCACTGCAATACCGACCGAGTGCACTTACAGTTGTTGCATCTCGTTGGTGAAGATGCGAGCGTTAATATTTGATGATGTTTCCGTGATGGATAAGCGTACCATGTGTATCGCTTCCTGCACTACCGCCAGTACGCCAATTTGAGTGAAGAGCTAGAGCACAGTTTGGTTGCGGGATGAGATGTGGCGAGCGAGAAAACGGATGATCCAATGAATTGTGGTTTTTCTCACACCCCACTCCAGAGCACTGAACTGACGGAACCATCGTTGCAGGCAAACGCAACAGCAGCAGAGGCAGCAATTTACAGAAATGGGTAAATGTTTTATCTTCCTGTCAGTCGAAATGGCATTTTGCACGGGTCGCATATGGCTCGTAAATCTAAAGCCCTTCTTAAAGAGCCGAGCAACTATGTTCGTGAAATTACATGCTCATTTGAATGATTTAAATGGTGGGGATACGCTTTGAAACGATGCTTGGTACGCCACCGATCGATCGGTCGTCAAAAAACGCCCACAAAGCTTCTTTCAATACGATAAAGCCGCTTTGATTATCGCTAAACTACCAAGCTCCTACGGTAAAATGTATTTCAAATCACATGGAAACCCCCGACACAAAAGTGAAACTAGTAAAACGTACCATTTTATTACTCATGCACGCCCGCCTGCGTATTAACGTTGCTGTGCGCAGCAGTGCTGAATTGAAACCCCTGTAGCATCACTCCCACCCCCCCCACTTGCCGAACAAACGAACCAGCGCAAATCAACGTGAATCACAAATTCGCAAAGATCTTGCCATACAATTGCTTCGCATAAAAGTTACACGCTCGATTGAGTCTTTTGGCGCACGCGAACGGTGCGATTCGCCATGGAGACGCCCAGTAGCGCACGGACGCACGGTTGCGATGGTAACGTGCACTGGAAGTTGCGGGCGCGCAAGCTATACAGTTCGTTAAAAGCGGGAAAATGATTTCCATTTCCAGGTTTGCCCATCATTTCTGCGGCGTGCGGGTTCAATTGACCGTGGGTTACTCTTATCAATTGCACCGTACCTTCCAGCAGCATGATTGTGCCGGTAAGCTCTAGATTGATTTGAAGCTTCTTTTTGGCCGCCCTTATTTTTGTATTTTTTGTCCACCTGGTACAACGATTCCTTTGAAAAACCAAAACAAAAATCCTATTGGTCTGTAAGCGTAGCTTGAAATCTGCTTTGTTACATTTGATATTGAGAAAAAAAATGTTGGTATTGGAGTCAAGATATTAACCAAGCCAGGACTTTTGCTGTGTATAGCATATCATATCTGTAACACAGATATTTCACGGAATGTAGTGGTTTTCCGATCAAATTAACCACGTGCCATTTTATCAAGCTTCAATTTGTGACGCAAGTACTGAGGTTAGCTTTATCACCATCGTAAACATTTCCCTTTTCCTTTCAGTTTTTTTTTCTGGAAGGAAAAAAATAATGTGCAAACATTTTGATTCCTCAATCAGAATGAAGCATGTCCTGGACATGTCTTCCAGTGTGAGGGCGGCAATAAAAGGTCCGAAAAATACTGTCACTCATTTTCCTGTTGGACACTTTATAGCCCGAAGGACGTGCAATATGGGTGTAGGAGGTTGTGGTCATGGCTGAAGGTGTAAAATCGTCCCATCTTTATGGACAGCCGAGATCATGTCGACCTTTTTACCATTGCGTTTCATTGCGCCAACATGGTCCAACGGTCTGCGTGGGTGATGTCACGGGAAGAAGTGATATAAAATTCACTTTCACTCATCCGTAATCCACAAGCCGGGGAACGGAACTGTCAATTTTCAGTTGAGGTCGTTTGGTTACATTTATTTGCCCATCCCGATGGTGCCTCGGCCCGGTCATGAGAAAACGGGTAGCGTACTCATCAAATGCACTGGAATTGATTCGAGAATCTGGTAGGATACCTTTCCTCACTGTTCGTTTTTGTACATTACTACTCGAAAGAATAAAATTCCCAACATAAGTTTTGGTGGTGAGGAACGGAAATAGATTGCCGTTTTTTTTGCTTATTTCTTCTAGAAAGCAATCCCTAACACGTCAGCGAGTGAGACGATGTGATGGAGGCTGGCATATGAAGAAGATTCTTCACACGCCTTCTCTCAAAGCAATCATGCGCCTTTCCAATGTTTGATACCTTCTCAGATCGGCAGCACAAAGAAGAAGGCAAGACAAGAGAGAGCAAAAAAAGAAGAAAACTTCAGATTTATTTACCCACCCGAGGATTTTCGCTGTCAGCCGAATGACTTTAATGGTGGCGTTAGGGGCGCAGTCGAGTACGCAGAGACTCACTCACAAGCGATCAACGAGCCATATGATATTGTGCTGCTGTAAAAGTGGCAAAAGATTGACGATTGTATACGATTTCAAGAGACAGAGAATGAGAGAGAAAAAAGAAAGGATACTCTCGTGCGCGTTGGAAATTTTGTGACACGATGACACGTTGAGACCGGATGAGTGATGAGGTGAATGATGATAATCCGATCCAAGCTGGTGAAGCTTCATTCTTTCCTTAAGCCGGTCGGGTTACATACAAGCGTCGCGGAAGGTGCAAAGGGGGAGATGTTGAGGAAAAGGGCAAAAAGAGTCGCCTTATTTCTAGTTTGACACTTCTTGCCGATTAAGAGTAATCAATTCGTGGTAAGGAGCAAGCGCTAGCGAGAACATCGCTATTGGGATGCCTGTGTAGCGGATCTTCCAAATTCTATGCCCGTAGTAGGTTGCGTTTCAATCAAGTCCGCTTTTTTAACCGTCCATTAATGGTGACACATGGTTCGTCCTCGAAACGATGAAAGTACATCATTTTGACAGTAAGCTAAAGCGATGATATGCTTACTGGGAAGACAGAGAGAGAGAGAGAGAGCCATTGAAGAAAGTATTATGAGGGAAAGGTTGCTGGGGACCTTAAAAGTGCTTTTTAGTTTCTGAGAATGTTTCGAACAAGGTTTTGCAATAAACAACTACATTCGCAAACAGCTATAAAGGTAAAAAAAAAATCTGATAGATTTGACAATTGATGATTTACGTAGTGTTAATCATTTTTCATCAGAGAAGCTTCGAGAGGAAGGAGCTCCTCTTTCAAACAATCGATGTACATAGTAGAACCCGAAAAAAGACCTAAACAGCGCCTAGCTGTTGAAGAATTCATCACATACACATTGCGTTTCAAGTGTAATCCGAACCAGAATGCTGCCTTGACGTCACGACGTTTAGCGAAAGCAAAGCGCAAACCAAAAATACTTGCTACCGGAACTGACACCCCTTACGACTGACGGTGCCGAAATCGAATAAAATACCATCAAAGCGAAAAACAGAGACGCTTCACGAGCAAGTTCGCCATGGTTAACAAACCAGCACTAGCGTTGGTTGCATAGCAATCTATTGCTTCTTTTTTTCGTTTCAATATTTTGACTTTCTTGCAGGCGAGATCTGTGCAGGAAGTACCTGTTTCACTTGTCAGCCGTTACTGCTGTACGGAAAGTGTTCATCCACCGTTCTAACTGGGACCATACCCTCCTGGTGGGGCTTCTTATTTTTGCTGAGCTTTTGAAAATCATCGCCCTCTTGTGTTTCGCTGCAAGACTATTTCACTGTGCTTGTTGACCATCGGTAGCTCTTGTTACAGGTTACAGCAATGAACGGAAAAGTGGTGTTCAGCGTCAAGAGTTTTGTCCCGCATTCGCCGGTGAAACGATTCAATACTGGCTGGCTGTAACAAACAAGGGTAAAGCACGTTTTCTTACGAATTCCCTGGCTTTGTGGCGCTTCTCGTATGCTGAGATGAAACGGTGTCGAGACAACAGTCCAAATCTGAACCGTTTCAGATATATCCGGTTACGAACGATTTTACGAGCTTTACATCGGTGAATTGTGCGATAAATTTTTGCTTGGATCAATAACCGGAGACAATAAACGGTGTTTGGTGGTCACGAGCTGTTTGAAGGAAGAGTGGATTGGAAGTCTCGAAAAACGGTAATCAAATCGTTTGTTTGATCTCTGATGGTGCATTTGTTGTGATAATAGAATTTAGAGTTGGGTCTGTGCATTCCATTCCAAATCAAAAGAGCGTACACTCCTATCCTAAGTATTTGAAGTCAAAGCTTTGCGTGAAAGTCGTTTAATAATGATAACCATCAACTGCATGCATCAGTTCATACCATTCCACATCATTACTTCTTCAAAACACATCTTGCACATCACTGCATTGATAGATATGAAAAAAGAGAGAACCCATTAGCTTATTAAAGGGCACAATTGAACTGGAACAATACTTGGCAGATGGGACATTGCAATAATTGCACGTCAAACGAAGTGGGTATGAGGCGTGAACCGGCACATGCATAATGACAACTTTGTTTGAGTGGTATATAAAAAAAGAGAGGCCCCGTGGAGAGGCAGCAGTTATGTAGGTTTGTAATTGATACAAGATGCATACTGAGTAGTCTATTTCTGTGTACTATTATCGTACATGATTAATTCACCATAATATTTTTTACAATTGAATCTACATGTTGGTGCTCTTACTAACTAATTTTTTAAAAGTTTAATCTTTCCATTCAATCCAAGAACTTGTTATCAATCGTGGTAAGCAAATTTTTGTAAAATAGTTACTATCATCGATAATAACAAATCAAAATACATTGAAGTAATAATTTCAATCGAATCATAAATATTTGAATTAAACGAATGCAAAGGAAGTTTTTACAAATCACAAAGAACAAAAAGAAATGCACACAGCTAATGAGCATAAGCGATTGAATACATAAAAAGGTTAATGGTTTTGATCGTCAATATGTGCAAGTATATTGGAATACCGTTTATTTCTTGATGTGTGACCTAGCGTTGAAGGGATCTTAGTAAAAGCTTCTATTTTGACTTGACGTTTAACTCTCTTAGTTGCAGAAATATAATACAATTAAGAACGAAGCGCTCGCTGGCCTACCCCTGACGCAGCTAGCCTTTGAAGCATCTACTAGGCTCTGCAAAGATAATCGAATAATAAAACACAAAGTCGGTGGAAAAATTAAGTGAAAAACTTTTGTCAGCATTCTGCAACGCTACGAGGTATAAATAGTTTGGAGAGGATAGTCTCCCCTGTTTCTTGCCAGCGACTTAACTTCTCCCTCTCTTTCTCTCTCTCTCTCTCTTTCTCTCCCCACTCTTTAGAGTTGAGGTTTGTGTTTCCATGAAGGTTAAAAGCGCAACTCGATAGCCTGTAGCAAAATCCAGCACCAAACTAAACCAATCGTAGGGCGCATACTTTTCGTACGCTCCGAGGGGCCGAAAAGTCTGAAGCATCTTTCCATTTTTTGCGTCTGTGTGTTTGTACGTGTGTGCGGCGATCGGTCTTGCCCGTCGCCCGTTCGACCCCGGCATTCTCGAACTGGAAAATTATGCGATGAAGCGGTCAGCAACGAAATCCCGACTACTATTGGATCACTTTTTCATGCTGTAATTGACCGGAAAAACAAAAAATATATCACAAGCTTTGGCTCTGATCTGAGCCCGGGTAAAGTTTTACTTTAGCCCCCTTTTGCAAAAGAAAACCTCCGTTTGTGGTTCCGTTGTCAGTTGCAGGACGATGCTGGAAGTGCTGTGAACGGACCGGCCGTCTCAGCACTCATCTCATTTGGCGAAGGTTTGAACGGTATGGCACGGTGGATCTCCTGCTCGCCCGAAACTAGGGCTTGATAGTGAGTGTACAGTTACTAGAGCTAACTTTCCCGGTGCGGTGATTAATAGTGACCGTTAGTAGGGGAAAAGCTTCATATAATTCACCGCCCTTTCCGTCGCCCACCTGCCCCGAGCGATCGGTTTGCCGGTGAGGGGTGGAAGATTGTGTTTGGATGATAGTTTTGAGACGGCTCTTTCATTGCAGCTGTCTTTATACACTTTGCCAAAGGTGACCTTTTGAGGGGTCGTTGATAAATACTGGGTTGAGCCAATGTAAGGGAATACAAGATAATATAATGCAATCAGCTTGAAAGCGATCAAGGGTAATGGTTCATTGTGCGTTACATGAACTAAAATACTTTGCAAAAATTCATAAAATACAACACAATAATACTTGACTTGAAATAAGTCTTAAGAACGAAAGACAGATAAGATAGGATCGACACTTTGCGTCAGCATGAAGCCAGCGATAAGTGATTTCCCTTAGAACACAACAATGCCTCACCATCTCACATATATATTTTTCTTCCTGTTTCAATAGATATGTCACATATTTGTTCTTGATCTTTGTTTCTCAGCGCTGAGGACAAAAATCTGTAGGTGGATTATTTCCACCCCATTCATCATTCGTTCCCTCTAGATTTGCTCTCACTCCTTGCCCGGGGATATGAGGCCCATTTCTTAACGCCTCATTTGTTCCATTTCATGCGAACGCTTTGAGTCAGTTTTTCTACCATTGATGAGGCTTTTGGGTGCAATTAGGGTGAATTTATGACTGCTGTCTTTCAGTACACCGGTCTTCCCGTGTAAGCATCTGCGTGTGAATGCGATGCGAACCGAGTTGGAGCTTGAACATCCGCATCGATAAGCCGTTAACGTTTGCGATCGAATGTGTCGTGTGGTGTTGTTTTGTGGGAACGCTTTAAACCTCACGGCTGAATGGATCGATTTGCCGACAAATTCTGTAGAATGATATTGAATGAAAAGGAAGCATTTCCTTGCGTACATGGCGCTGTATCGTACCCCTGGGCAAGGAATCAAGATGAACGCAACAAGAGAAACAAGCTGTTATGTGTTTGTAATGTATTTCAAGGCTTTGCAGCATAAATTAAACCTAGCTTAAGAGAGTACGCAGCATGTAGCTTGCTTAAGAACATCAATATGCTCTTGATCTAATGCCGTTTCCTGCCTCATCGTACGACAGACAATGGCTGCCGGGCTTTGTTTTTGCAGTACCCACTACGGCAGAGGCTTCTACCTATTTCCGACCCTCAGAATGACGAGGCCTCAAAAAGATGACGAGAGATTATTAAGTGCTTTGAGTGCAAATGAGAGCATAAACTGGGAGGATATGAATTTCACTGCCACCTACCCGGCCGACACTGTAGGCCATAGTCGTTAAGCAAATGGAGTGTAAAGGTAAGGACAGATGCCGATGTTGAGGGCCGCATCCACCGCCGCACAGGCAGGGATCGGGACGGGTTCAGCCGTCCTCTCGGACGAATGACGCCTGCACATCAGCATTTATTTAGATAATTACGGACGGATTATGTAGCCCGTTAAAATTAACTACCGCAGTGTCTTTGCCGGGGGCAAAAAAGCACAATACGCCATGGTTCGTATTACATGGACGTGCCCATTCGGATGAAAATGACACCGTGGTAGTGAAAGAGCGTGCTGCCTTGGGAGCCATTTTTTCGTTAAGCAAATACTAAAGCGAGCTTTTGCTGATTGCGCCGAACGGGGGAATCGAATGTTACTGGGTCAGAAATGAAAAGATTCGTAACGAGAGCCTCTAATTGCAGGCACAATGTCGGAAGGATAAGCGCGTGCTGTTGGATGGTAATGTTTCTCAGCCAACCACTACACTCGGGGGAGCTGTAGGAAAAGGGTAGGTGGCTTTCGGCTTCCATAAAACCAATATCATATCAGTGGATATCAGTATCAAAACCTGAAACAACCTTTCGTAACCAAATCCATTTTGTTAAAGGCATCCATCCATCGCGCAGAAATCATTTGTTAAATGTATTCACTATTCTCGGAATGGATTTGGATTTGGTAATGGTTAATGATCATGCAAATGGATTAATTCACTTTGGTTAAAAGGATTTTATTTTCTGTGTTTAATTGGCCATGTAGTTCATGTATACCACATCAAATTCATTAGAGGAATGATGAGGTACGCAGGAATAATTTTGCTTCTTTGTTCAAATTAAAAGAAGCATTAATGACAGAAGATATTATTATGTTTAGTTGATATTTTAATGATTTTTATTCAGATCGAAGAGCCGGTCTGGTGGTACAGACGTCAACTCGTACCACTTAACAACATGCCCGTCATGGGTTGAAGCCCCGAATAGACCGTGTTCCATACGTAGGACTGACTATCCTGCTATGGTAACAATAAGTCACTGAAAGCCAAGCCCACTTCACTAGATGGGTACTGGCAGGCCTTGGCCGACAACGGTTGTTGTGCCAAAGAATAAGAAGAAGATTCAGATCGAATGCTTCAATCTATGTGAATATTTCAAACTAGACTAATACGCTTTCGATCAATCTACGATATAAATTTAAAGTAATTTCACGACTTACCGTGCGTATAGTCAGAATGTAACAATTTGGTGCAATGAAGCGTGAAAAAACATTTGCATGACTTCAAAAGGATTCATCAATTCAATTCCTACTTAAGTTTTTTCTTTACTTTTCATTGCAGTACTTTTTTAAGATTTTGCCAGTGAAGATGGTCAAATTTGATATTTTGAAATTGCGGTACGTGACCCAGGAAACCGATCGCTTAGGGCAGGAAGAAGGAAGAGAAGGGCGGTGAATTAAAAATATCATAACTCCCACACCTTATTACATTTAAAGCGAGTGTTAAATGTGACAGTCACTTAAATAATTAAAATATCCTGCACTTAAAAAAAAAACTTGTCCTTCATTTCATTCGAGAAAGTTAGGCGTAGATCGGTGTGTTTCTCCGAAGTTATCTTCCCCGTACACGACCAATCATACTGTCCAAACAGTGGTATCGTTTCGTATGCAACCAAAACCCGCTTCTCTGCTTCATGTTTGATTCGACGTAAAGTGAAAAATCTGCACGTGCTGTGCTACAACCCAAAGAAAAAAAAACCCCTAAACCTTTATCCCTTCCGGCACACATATGCCCGTTTTCTCGCCAAGCCTAATCCGGTTGCTGGCCGCTTGGTCATTTTTCATTCGAAAAACTGTTTAAATATTTATCCTCCGTGAGGGAACGATCAGGCCGTCCCACCCGAAGGCAGTTGATGTGACCCCGGCCAACAATCTTTTCACACTACCCACCTCCCCCCCCCCCCGTCTTCCAACACGCAATCTCTCATTGTCACCATTGCGCTTCCGGCAAAAGGGCAAATCCGATATGGAGTAGGTCAGCAAAAAAAAAAAATAATAAATAAAAGCTCCCCAAACTAACACACTAAAAAGGTAAAACACGAAATCAGTAGCAACTGGCACGGAAAGTGGAAAGCAACAAAACTTTTATGTTAGTTCGGAGAAAATTTGCTTCTCATTTAAGGGCCCACCACCAGCGCAGCCGGTTTGCGGTGTTCGCGCTTCGGCCATCCTTTCGGGTTTGCGCAGCCCGTTTGCTTTTATTTCTCTTTTATACGGATCGGATTTCGTCAAGGTAAACAGAGGCCCTGTTTTCTTTCCATCCATCATGGCTCCCGGTTCCGTGGCGGGAAGGATTGTTTCAGCATTGAAGCTTCCAGCCTTAGGTTGTTGCCTTGGGTTCACATTCAAGAAATTTAACATTAAATCTAGCGACAATGTCTCTCCAGTGCTTTTTGTGAAGTGCGAAAATGGATTTGCACGTTGAGAAAAGGAGCAAGACATGATAGGATTGCTTGGCTAGTGGACATGCATGTTGTTGATAAAGCAATCTACGCAGGGGCGATCGTTGGGAATTTGTGTCCCCGTTATGGTGTTGTGGATTGATACGATTGCCATAACCACCCAATCAACTACAGCCCTCAGGGTAAGGTAAATATGAGTGTGTGGACAAGAAACTAAAAAGTATTTTTAAATCTTTTCCCAAACTTCACCCTTGATCTTTTGCCACCAGAGAAAAGGTAGTAAACGGTCTAGGAGCAGAGTGTCACAATTTCACTCGTTTGCGAGGGTAAGCGGGATCAGGGGTGAACAAAAATGGAAACAATATCCTTTCCTTCTCGGAACAAGTGGTACCATTGTCCGAACGCCATTGTACGGCCCTGTGTGCCCTGTGTACTCAGTGGGGAAATTAACAACGAAAACTTTCAGTGTTTTATACTGCTTATCGTTTTAGAATCCTGGAGGAAATTTACGGTGCATGTCCAATCTCTAGCAGAAAGGAAAAGGCCAGGAAAAAATTGCCATAAAAAATGAAAGAGTATACGCCTTCTTCCCTTACCTTTCTGTCCCTTATCCCTCGCAAAGGGTTCACACGCCTGTGCAAGGAGGAGAGACGAATCCAACAACAAGACGAATTGCAATTTAGCAGCCCACTGACACGGTCCGGTGCGGCAGAAAGGTGTACGTGGTAGTAGCAGCTTGAGGACAAATCGCCAGCAAACCTCCGAAAATGAAGAAAAGTCAGCAACAGCTTCGAACGCTCGTAAACATGGCGGCGAAAGGAAAACACTTCACTTCAACACCACCCCACCCAACCGACCGGCTAGGTGAAAAGGGATGAACTTTCTAATCCGAAATGAATACAAAAGAAAAATAGCACCCTTTTTTTTCGTTGGTTGTTGCTCCCACTATTCAGGCCCCTGGTCGGGTTACCGGCCCGTTTCGAGAGAGCGGCCCGTGCGCCAAGGAGGCCCCGAGGACCGGGGGACGAATTTTAATTAACCCTTCCACAAATTGTTGGCCCTTTCATTTGTCCTGCCGGTGACAGTTTATCAGCTATCCTTCATCGTACACGAACGCTCGCTAGCAACCTAACCGAAATACAGAACTACCAGACACCAGGGTATTGTTTGTATAGGTGGGGGAGAGGGGAGGGAGGGTTGGGGTTTAAAAATGGGATGTGAGGAATGGGGTAGGCGATAAGGCGGTAGGGCTATAAAACGGGTGGATGGTGAAAAGCTTGCGAAAGCTTCGTATGTTAGAGATTGAGAAAATACGTAAAGATTACGGAGAAGCTTAGCAGAAGGTGAGAGTTGTTTTTGTATGAAATTTAGAAGCAATTCGGGTTGGTTTTTGTCTTACATTATTTTTCCTTTTTCCGCTATTAAACCATCGCTAATACCATCCACATCAAAGCTGGCATATCGTTAACTGTATCCTGAACTAGCTACAAATAGTTCGACGTCATAAGTTAGCTGTCAATTTTTGTGCTTGTCAATTGTTTTGTTTTGCAATGTATGACTCCATGATATTGCCGAATGTTTGTTTCCGAGTTTTATTAGTAGCAAGTAGCAAGAGGAAAGTCAGAGCTTGTTATAAAGGGGCGGTCTGATTGGACATCGATTCTGTCCGGTAAGACCTGACGCATCAATGGAATAGAAATATAAATAAATAAAAATAAAAATAAAAATGATTGGAAGATTCCCCTACCGAACTGCTGTATAAATAGAGAAATGGATTTACGGTACAAGAGAAAATGGTGTAAAATATATTAATAACTTCAGAATGACCGACAGTATGCTTACACTATAATCAACATGAATTCTTCTACTTGGCGTAACCGTTCTACGCGAACATGCTGGTCTGTACTATACAGGCTTTCGAGACTTTATTCAATACCACACAGCCGGATAATCAGTCCTCACTACGGGAGGACGATCCATTCTAGACTAGAACTAACGACGGGCATGTTGTTACGTCGTGCGAATTGAAGACTAAACCACGGGACCGCCCCCAGTTATTACCAGTTATACAGAGTTTTCCAGGAGTTCTCATAGCTGTGGGACACTTTATTGACTCTTTCTTAAGTGAAATGAACTTAATGTAACAAGAATTTTACTCTATAGCATCCTTGTTGGACAAATCCAATAAGAATGTCCAAGAAGCGTGTCCAGAACGGGTGCCATAGAGTCCAATTCCCAACATATCAAGTTCACTTCCTATAGGAAAGAGTCGTTAAAGTGTCACACAACTGTGAGAACCCCTGGAAAACCCTGTAATACCTTAATTTCTAAACCATTTTTTATATGAAACAAAAACCCTAGATCGTCAATCAGCAAACATCAAGTCAATGTGTGCCATTGCACACTATTTCGACAATGAGAGCATGTAGAAGGAGATTTTTTTTTAATTCTCTGGACGAATACTGGACGAGCACATTGTAATAGAAACTCCATCTCCAAACCGACATTAGTAGCGGAAAATTAAGCATCGAATGAATCCTGTTCCTGCCAACCATTGATGAAAGTTGAGCAAATGGATGCATTTTACCAGAATGATCGGAAACGTTGTGAGATTCAGTTGGACTACTGAGAACGAATGCACAAAACCCCCGGCATAAGCTAACCACCGTACGTGGGTAGTTACGTATGTACTTCAATTAGACAGACTCTGTAACAATACGACCCTGTTGCCATAGCGCACAAGCGGCAGGACGATCTCCGGGAAGCTCCGCAGTACATTACGCCGAGTATCGGGATAATTTTCCACTCTAAATGTATCTTTCATTTCCGGGATTGGGTGGTTTCTTTTATCCAGCGCCGCACGTTCGGAGATGCATCGTTTTGCACTCACCCGAGGTGCAATGTGGTACCACGGAAATGAGGCATCTTATCCCTTCCCGCCTGGTCGCTTCTCCGATCTGCCATCCAGAACCGTGGTAACATGTAAAGCATTTCAGAGTGAAAGATAATAAATGAAACAACAAGCGCTCCACACATACAACGCTCATACATTGGAGGCAAATTCCTCGCCGGTAGTTGCTACTATTGCTGCAGATGCTGTTGCGTGAGAATCCCGCACCCGGAGGCTGTTGCTCCAGTGTGATGCGTCTCCATTTCCGGCAGTCCGTCCGTAATGTTGCCTGTATAAAAGTGGAACAGTGTGTAATAATGAGAGAGAAAGGGGGTGGGAGTGGAACTGTACGGAAGCTGAAGAAGGTAAGGATACGTAGATAAGTGTTAAAAGGAGCACAATGCGAATGCGGCAGGCGTTCCGGACCGTGGTTGGCAAACAGCAGGACCATACGAAATGGGAAATGTTAAACCGTTTGTATGTTCTTGAACTGCGTGGAGTGTGCGTGTTGCGGAAAGGGACAGGCCGGGGTAAAGCATCCGAATGACTACAAAGATGAAGCTGGAATGTAGAAGCGGATCCATCGTGCGGACACGTTGTACGGGCATTGTTGCACATGTTCCGTACGATGGGTCCCGTGCTGGGGTGCGAGAGTGGGGCAACAGCTTGTCACTTGATTTTCGCCAAAGAAGGAAGAGACTGCACACTGGCCCAACCATCGACAGGCTGTGCGAAAAAGCCAAACAAAAACAAAGGACAAATATTTAGCAGAAAATAGCATGTAAATACACTCCGCCTTCCGGGCGGGGTTTGCATCCACTATCATCAGTGAAAGTCGACCAGCTCAACAAAGACATCCTCATATCCCATTGCCGGAGATCTGCCGGCGCTCTCCTGAGGGAACACGAAACGGAAGTGTCCGGAAATGAGTACGGCAGCAGTGTGTACCACAGTGTGACACAGGGTGAGTGAGAGTGTGTGTTTGTGCGATGCAGCAAGAGGAGGGCGGGACGAAAAGCCAAAACCATGATCACATTGAACAAGCAATAGAGCGAGAGAGAGAGAGAGATAGAGAGAGATGGGCTAGTGCAAACGATGGTTAGTGACCGTAGCGCTGATCATCAAAGGATCCACTGCTAGTGGTTCCACGCAAAGAGAATTCTTAAGTGTACCGAATAGCAAGCCATCGGGTAGCTAAACAGTGCCACTCGCCGAACCAGCATAAAAGCGCCGAAGATGATGGTCACGATAGCTTCCCGACGTATTTTGGAGGTCTTTGGTCGCCGCTCGTTCAGTGTTTGCTTGTTGCTTGCCATCGTTTGCATCGTTGGTGGGTAGCATTCCTTTCGGGACGGTCCTGTGCTGTGGCTGGGGACATGTCAAGACCTCGGTAATACAACCCACCCAGCACCAGAACAGATACCAGGGCCAGGGGTGTATGTGGCCGGAGCAGATAAAGCTTGTCTTCTACTACGTGTCAGCCGTTAAGCTGAAGCCATTTAATCTTGCCCAAATCGAGCCCTGCTGGTTTGAGCTGCTGGTTTGAGGACACACGAGGACAGCACTGTTGTCTAAACTCGCTTTTCCCATTGTAGCGCTTCCGTTCCGTGCAAGATTCAGGGTTGGGTAAGTGGAGGGTGCATGTGCCTGGCTCATGTTTGACTTATTGTACTCGGCGAAAATTAACAGCAAAAATTGTCGACCCCGCACATTTGGCGTTTTGGGCAAAAGCGGCGAGCGCAAAAAATAGTCAACCGACATGACAGTGACAGAACATTCTGTCAAAAAGCCACCCGTGGGAATTGGACATTTCTCTCTTTCTCTCTATCTTTGTGTCTGTGTTTGTCTGCTGCACAAACAAAACATCGCTGTGTTTGTTGAGTTTTTACAAGTGCAAACGCTTAACTCGTTCCGTTTTACTTTGCCCCCCGAATACGTGCCGTCCACCGTTCCCGGCCCGACTGATTATGATGAACGCCAAGGGACACTCCGTTTGCAGACCGAGCATTCGCCTGCAATGTAAGTACCGAAGAGAGGGGATAGTAGAGGAAAGCTAAACGGGCTTTTTTAATCGTACCACGCCCGGGTAACACTGTCACATGCACAGGGCTACATTTCAGTCCCTTGGAGGGACTTAAAACATAAGATCAAAACATGGTCGTCGGGTTAAATGAGATGAAATGTCCTTAAAAATATAGTTTTTACTCAAAAAGGCAAAACCGTAGAGGCAATGCTTGGTGCTTAGCAGACATTAACACTAACGGGGGTTGAGATTGGTTTGGTGAGATAAATGCCATTGCAATGCCCTGCTTTGAAGGTATTATGCATTTAGCCATGCAAAATATCCAATGTTAAATGGCTTTTTCTACCTTTCGAACTAATTTGGTTGAGAAGTGGATACTTGAAAAACAAGTAAAAATTTGAATGATGTTTGCTCTACAAATCCAAGGATTAGATTTTTCATTGAGATTTTTATTGTTTCTGAACATATTTTTGTTATCATTCATGGATAAAGGGCCCGAAGTAGACATTGTTTACACCGACAATCATTCCTCCTTCGACCGAGGTAATTTGCATACCCTAGTTGCAGGAAATGTCGATTACGTGTTGGGTTGATCAGAAATTTAAGGGCCATCGTAGTAATATGAACATTTTCACAACAAGCACGTTCAGTTGGATCGATTCTCAGAAGTCAAGTATTTGCAACAAAAATGCTGCTATGACGCACATTGATACTGATACTTCTCAGCAGTTCAGATGTGTCTTCCTCACCTATGAGTGTTTATTGCATATGAGATTTAAATATGCATTGTGCATTGCCACGTCTTCTAGTCAGTGTTGTCCGAGCCATACGAGTATATTGCCAACGAGTTAACACATTCTGGTTCGATGGTGGATGCAGAATTTGGAAAAAAATGAAGTGTAATTTGTGATAAATCTAAGAAAAAAACATAAACACAAACACATTTCTCCTTCATGAAGAGTTTTAATCAATTAAACACATTTATCATAACGTAACTTCCATGACAAAATGCAAACATGCAAAGTACACCACCATGATTGTTCCTCCCATCGCCTCCGAGGTGGAAGGCTTTGGTTTGCTATTCCTGGAAATCAATTAGCAGCGCCTCTGCCCCGGAAATGCCTGAAGCGTTGCAAATAAATTTACTCGGTAGTCCATTATGAAAAGCTTAAGCATTAATTTGCGATTGAGCGTACAGCAACGCCGCCGGGGCTAGAGCATCGACGATGTCGTCGACAGGTGATAGGATCGCATGGTCCGTGTGTGAGAGCCCGTCAATCGCCGGCAACACTTTAACCATCAATAAGTGAGAAGTTCTTGTGCGTCTTAGGAAGGCACGGAAACCACATGAAAGCCATACCACTGCCATGGACACGCTGGGCAGAGTTCAAGGTTCGGTCCAGGCCATTCCGAGAGTCTGAAGGAGTTTAGCACGCTTCCTTGTTCTTCCCGTGGCTGCCCGCCGCGTTCATGAGCTCACACAGTGTTTTGTAATTTCAGCTATAATTTCTCCCAATCATACCAAGAGCGTCAGAAATCAGCGGTGAGGGCGACGACGCAAAGCCAAAGGTGCCAGAGTGCGCTGTAATCAAAGCCATCGGCAACAGCAGTAGCAGCAGCAGCAGCAGCAGCAATAATTTAGAACCAGTGTAAACACGTCTCCGTCAGCGATCGTGTCATACCGTAACAGCAAATCCGGTTGGCACAGACAGCACCAACTCGTGCCTGGTGAAACCATTTCTTGCTTGCAGCACGTTCGTGCTGGTGAGCTGGTTGGCATCGCTCGCTCGACGGTTGTTACGGCCAGGGTGGCCAAATGTCAAACGTGGTGTACATGGCTTGACCCAGACGACGATGGCGATGGCGCTGATGGTGCATCCGGCATCTACACCGGTCCACCGGTCGGTCACGGTCTTGGGAAAACATACGGAAATGGTGCTGGAAAATTGACGCCGCTTTTCATTTTGTTTATCTTCGAGCGGGCCAGACATTCGGAGGAGAATGTGAATGTGTTAGGGGTTGGATCTGCGATGGATGTCTTGACATGGGCAGGCAGTGCTGGCAGGGGCTATGCCGTCGACTGCACGTCCTTCGGTTGGCTTGTGTAATTTAATTATGATATTTAATCTGTGTTTATTTTTGTGCCCACGTTTTGATCCACCAACCGCCGAGCGATGTAAGCGTGGGGCGGTTTTCCATGCCGTTGTAGAGTTCGTTTGAGCTGTTTCAGTGGAAAGATGTTTGTATAAAATGTTATTAACCAGAAAGCTTGAGCAGCAAATTACAGTTTGTGGCAATAGATTAAAATCTTTCGTGATTGCAGCAACCGAATTAAATTCTTTTTATGTGAAAATTAACGATATCTCATTGCAAAGGAGATTTGTTAGCTCGAATCCTGATTTTAAACAAATTAAGGTGTTCCTGTAAGATAAGACTTCCAAGTAAAAATCATTTAACCTTGCAACGTACCTTGTACACTGTTGAAAATTTAATGACAATTATTACCATGACTGCGATACGTTGCACACATTCACTAATTGATTGATTGAAACGACTGTTTGCGCGGGCATCCGTTCGCATTCGCAGCAGACCCATCTTAAAGCACTTTCAATAACTCGCATCGCTATTTCATGTGTACGCATTTCCGGTTCACCGTTTCCCAACGCTTAGCGTGAAGCGTGGTGACGCTTGGGTGGAAATCAATTCAACTTGGACTGGCAAGACGCGACTCCCTGCTTCGCTGAAGGCACTGTGTGCCAGGTCAGGAAAACCGTCAGGAAATTGTTATACGCATCCGAACGGTGTTCGCTTGATGATAATTTCTGCTCCATCTTCACCGGGTGCCACCCGGCATCTTAGGTCCGGTAAGCCCGGCCCGAGCCGATCTCGCGCGCACCAATGGAACCAACAGAGAACGCACAGAGCAACCTCCGTACCTACGTACGTTCACCATTTGCCACCCAGCAATAGTGGCATATCCGGGTGCAAGGGCGCGTTCGGAAATGGCAGCGGAATAGATCGGAAGGTGCTGATTTATTGTGCCATTTCCTCCGTGGCCATAATCAACCGAACGGAGCGTTTCAAACGGGATGATGGGCGTCTGAGGCGAGGGCGGAAATGGGTCGAAATGGATCGTACAAAGCGAGGGTCAGGCACGCGACCGGATGGTCAATTAACCCGTTCGCTTTCGGGCTATTTCGCGCGAACGGTTAGGGACATCCGTTTGGTTGAGTTGAGCACTCGATATCAGACCGTGGTGGTGGTGGTGGTGGTGGTGGGGCTGAAGGTGACGATACCACTGTGGTAGAGACATTTCATTGGGAAGGAAGCCCAGTCTTAGGGATTGGTCGGCATGTTAGTGTTTTACAACGGACTAAAATGCCCTTTAATCTGTTTTTTTTTTTTGTAAATATCAAAGATTATCTTTAAATTCAATCATTTTAAATCTGACAATAATTCATTAATCCTTTGCTACTATACTAGAGCATTATGCATCTATTACGCTTGAAACTGTTTGGATTAATTGGAATGCATTTGCATTAATCTTGGTAAACGATGCCATAAATTATATTCCCATTTGTAAAGGTTAAATTATATCCATCTACCAGCTCGCCTTGTTGAAGCACGTACACGGATTATTACCATTGAATTGATTCAATTAAACATTTTGCACTAACTAATGCTGCAATCAACTGCAAACTGCACACAATTGGGTCACTACGCCTGATACTGTGACGCTTGTGAGCTGCAGTTAATTGAATTGTTTCACCGTGTTGCTTCTGTTAATCAACGCGTATGGTAATAGGCAATGGCAGGCACACAACCCGGCAAAAAAAAAAAAAACATCGCGAAACATTAGTCATACCGTGCCATGCAGACGACCCAACACAGCTTTCCAAAGACATCGCTGGCAAACCGCATCTCATCATTATTGATAATTATCATAACAATAATCCTGGATGCTGGAAACGGGGTTCAATGCGTTCCCAAACCACCGCAATCCTTGCTAGATGTGGCCAACGCTCCACTGTTGTGTCGATGTTGTGGCCATTCTGATAAATTTAATTAACAAACGGCTTTGATAAACCAGAAGCTTACATCGCATCAAACATATTATCGTTTTGAATTGCATCAAAACGTTGGCTTTTGGCCAGGGCTGCACTTGATGCGTTTCTGCCCGATTCCAACCACTGAAAACAGTAAAACACATGCTACATGCAAGCGCACATCGCTTCGGCGTGAGTTAAACTATTAAACACGGCATAGTATTTATTCCATCGCTGTTCAATGTATACAAAATGGAAAAATGGCGAGTGGCACTAGAAATTATGAGCATACAGCTTTCCACGCGGTGTGGGTCGAGGGCGGAAGTGATCGTGTAAGTGTGGCAATGTGGCAATGTCGGGTCGGGTGATTGGGTCGAGTGTGGTAAGCATAATATGTTGACAAAATGGGTGTTTAGTTCTACCCTGTAGGGTTTGTGGAACGTGCCTGATGGGCGCTGTTTTCGTTGATAATTGGAGAGCAAATGAAATAATTTGAAGGCATATGCATGCGCTAACGAAGTACACGTGAGCCTTTTTTGCGGTTCAAAGGGGAATGATGAGTTTAAATTGTTTGCAGAATTATGAATATCAGTAAGTTTTTTTTAACAACTTGGTAAAACATGTCTGTTTATTTACTGTTTAGTAACTGTTTGGTGTGTTCCATGACCCACGTTGCAACTGATAAAACGTATTGATTTAACCATTTACTGCAGTGCATTAGCTTTTAATGTCTCAAACAACTGATTTCAGCAGACGAATTTAACCAGCTGCAGCTGGTCGTTCAACATCACAAGAGGATTTACAATAACCATTTGCATCTGCAACGTGCTCCTGGGAAACAGCAACCAAAAAATGTACCCAATGAACTTTACCCCAATGCTTTGATGTTGCCCTCTGCCATGCTCCACTATGCCCGCCCGGTGACGTTCGATTGCTGTTACTGATTGGTGCGTAATTTCTGACCACTGAAAACCAGTGATTAGGAATTTGGCGTACGTCGCTGCCGGCTGCTGATTGCCAGCGCATGTGGGATAGGCTGATTGGTAACGGAATTCCATTCGCGCGGCTGCAAAACTAGCGAAACAGAACCTCAATCAACCTCACAGGATGCTAAAATGTACCAGTTCGGGTGAAGGGACAGGTTAACGGGTACGATAGTCGAATGAGGTGCCACTTAAACGAGGCGTATTGATTGAACTGTACCCTTTGATGCACTGCCAGGCATACCATTAAGTATGAATATTTGCGGTTGGGGGAAATTTCGCCACTATTCGATGTATGACATTTTCATCTGATGTTTATAGGTTGGACGGTAGGTTTATTTGGCGTTGATTGTATTTATTTCATTAAATTTACATTGCCATCAAAAGTACATTGCAGTTCTTACTTGCACAGCTTAATCACATGAGCAGCATGCATTCAAATCGTTAATGGACCGACACACAGTAACGAAATTTCATTGATAAGGTTTGAGCATTGGAACATTTTCGTATCCAGCCGTGGAACTGCCGAGGAATTCGTTGCCAGGTTTTGCACGATTGCCAGAGAATCTGCAACCCTGTTTGCCAAGACGACAAATTCCTTCCACTCGTCGGTAACAAAGCAAAATTCATGGCCACAGCAGCCTCTGTGTGGCTTGTAACCATCCCGGACCGATACGCGAAGGGACGCACGCATTCTGCTCGCGGGCTGGTTGGTTAAGTCATTCCTGTGCGGCGCAGACATTTTGATCCCATTTGCTTACAATTTCCCACGAACGTGGCAGCCTGTGGTAGTGCTGGTGCTGTGTCATCGGCAAACACCTTTCTCAAATTAGAACTTTCCCGGCCTCCGTGGCGCTCCGGTAGCTGGTAGCGAAGGTGATTATCCGAATCCTTTCGCTTTTAAAATCAACCCTTAAGAACACAGGTAGCTAGTTCCCACGAGGCAGATAAAACGGTGTGTACCTACCGCCCGGCCCACCACCAGCCACGGTCCACGGCATGTCGCGTGTCTCAGACGTCAGCGTCGCGTATCCCTGCAGTAATTTACGCCCAGCCGAGGGAGAGGCGAACCCACGGACCCGGCTCCCGGTGGAAGGTTTTGAGCTAAAACGCTACAACGATCCTCCATCGCCAACCGTACCGTGCAGACCACGGTACGGGCCGGATAGTCTTCGCCAGCTTGAGCACGTACCCGTTGTAATTCATGCGAAGCGCGAACTTTCAAAAAGGGTTTCCACGGCTGCCACGACTCCCGGGCACTGGCTTTTCCCCGGTGCAGGTATTTCGCGATGCGTTTGACTTTCGAGCCGGGCGTTCGCGCGTGCCGCGCAGGTGGTGGAAGTGTTGGAGCGTGAGGTTCGTTTATGCTGGCGCATAATTTGGCGAATCTCCCCCGTTGGGGGCACTGGAGGCAGGGGAAAGGATGAATGGTTTTGGGTAAGAAATAGCTTAAGAGCCAACGGAAAGACCCCTCCCGGTGCGTGTATGAAGAATTACGATAATGTTCCGAGGATCACACCCAAGGGTGCTTTGATGTGCTGCGGGGATACGCAAGCTCGGGATTCTTTTGATGATGAACGAAACAAAGAATGGAGAGCGTTTTGGAGGGAGGGTGGGGGGGGACATTTGGGGAGTCGTCGTCGCTGATGTCGAATGTTCTGTAATTTTCTGTACTGCCACAACAAGGCAATTCAAACCGGTTGGAGAATTTGTCTTCGAAATGGTTGCAAAATCAGCTGCATTGTCAGTGAAACTTTGAACTATTCATTCTTCAGAGGAATGTTTAAGCTTCGTTAATGCAACGGATTAATTTATTGTTAAAATATCTGTTTAAATCTGTTTAAAATGAACCAAACTCTTACACCAAATCCATCTCAACAATTAGGTTTTGTCCAATATGAAATTTGTTCAAAATAAATGCATTAACATTTTCGGGGTTTAACAATACGGTTCCTAAATTTCCCAATGCAATTCTGAATTTTCCCATGAATTGGTAAAAATTTGCTTTTATGTGAGTTAATAATCATTCTTAAAAAATTATTTAAAAACCATAAATTATTTGCTGAATTATTATTTAATCAATTGTGTTACCAATATCAATCCATTGTGAAATTTTATTCGTTGGCATCTATTTAACGATTCTTGTTATGAGAAGGTCGATTGTTTCGTTCTATTTACTTCAGTAAGTTACATAATCTAAAAATGGTAGCACATTATGATTGTTACACAGCAAGAGACAAAAACTATTGCAGTTACTTCAGTTTTGAAAGTTCCAGTTTGCGCAAAACAGCACGCTTTGTTTGTGTCCCACCATCATGTTCGCTTCCATCTAATCAACGAAATTGGCAACCAGAGGTTTCGGTGGCACTGATTGATGAATGAAAGATATGATTTCCGCCCAACCCGACCCCTAATATTCTTAACTCAGACAAACATGTTTTTGCCTGCCCTCGCCGGCTAAGCCATTGACACCGCACCACTATTCATCACAGTGGCGGATCTCCCAGCCTTTGGCTGAAAGATCTGTTTGTTTTTCTCCTTCGCTTTTTGCGCCCTGCATGGTCCCATGGTCCCGTGCATTAGCCGATGGAAAACAATTCTTAATCTCGCCCAGTCAAAGGTTGGCTGGTGGTTCACACATTGAAATTTTGCCGCCTTCGCCGACGGTGGATGACGTCGAGTGGAGCGGGATGCCGGCGCACGGTCAACTGGCTGGAAAAATACGATCGTAAATTTGCACTTTTAATGTGTTTGTCACCAAAGTTGTTATCGAGCGGGAGGAGCATGGAGGGCGACGGGCATTGCCGAACAAAAACGGTCTAGTGTCCGGTGGTCATTTCGAGAGTGCTGGTCGACAAAGGTGCCGACAAAAAAAACACACAAACTGCACAAACACACCGAAACTCTGCTTAGCTGCAGCAGCGTTGGATGATTGTTTTTTTAGTGTTCTTCGTTTGCTGCTGCCTTCTAACTCGTCCATCCTTTTCGCTTCCGGCAAACAATCGAACATTCGGTTCCCCTTTTAGCCTACCCCATACGTTGCTGCCATCCATGCTGCCTACTCTTCCGCCATTGCGGTGGAGTTTTTGCGGTGGTTATCCATTTTTCATCCCTCGCCTCCAGTGGGTTCGTTCCCCATTGCCATCAGCCAGACTTGCAGGCTGACCAGAACCACCCCCGCGGGCCACGTGCATCACTCTTTGGTTTTTTGGAATATTTGTACAAATTGCACTGCACGGCGGGTGTTTGGTGTACGCTCAGCGCAAAGTGAACCCTTTAGGAAAATTACTCCCCTAGCCGGGATTTTCGGGACGGGATTTAAGGGCGAACGGGTCGGATAGGATAAACCGAAAAACACACCCTGCCCGGAACTTTGCACAACTTTTGATTACACATGGTTATGAAGGCAAAAACACACACATGCACACATTACTCTAGCGCAGAAAAGATCGACCACTTCCTTCCGTGCGATCGTGGAATGAAGGTTTGTGAGCAAACCGTCACGAGGTTGAGCAGGATGAGCTTTCCCCAAACAAGCGTCTGGATTGTTTACTTGGAAGAGATGCATGACTTTTAGAATGGAATATGGTTTTGCTTTTGCAATTAGTGTCTTTTTCAATGCTCTATGTAATGAAAAAAGTGATTCTGTGCGATAGAAAGGAAAATGATGAGCAGTGAATCAAACACTATCCTCTGTAATATCTAAAAGTTTGTTTCTAATGCTCTTAATTGCTTGTTGAATTTCTCTGATATTGCTCTGTGTAAGATAAGCCTTAATTTGCAGTTAACAAAAAAAATGAATGCAAATTATTTAAAGATCATAATTGTATGTTTAATCATTAAACAATTGACCATATGAACTGCTAATTTAATCGTGAGGAAGTTAAATTAAATTATTTCAACTCAAAACATACTACAAATTACCAGGAAGTCTTTAAATATAAGTAAAGAAGCTCGATCATTCGATAAAAAATAATAATAATAGCTCGATCGATCCCATCGACTAATGATACAGTATAGTAATGAAATGTTCGTTATTTCCTTAAGAAACCCCACTTTTCAGCTCACCGTCCCTTAAGCAGCTTAAGAAAGAACAAATGAGCTTGCAAATAAGCTACTGCAGAGCAGAAGCACATACGAAACAAAGCAGTAATTAAACGTACCACAGTCAATTACAACTTAATTACGGCTCGTCCGGCTAAGGAAAGGTGAACCCCGGCACAAACAATAGTGATTCGCTGCAGATTTGGCATCACCGTGCCGGGGAAAAGTACAACAGCAACATCCTGCGCTTTAAATTGGATGCCCTTTCCCTTCGTTTACGGGCTGCATTCTTTATGCGACACGTACATACGGTCAGTTTGTGCACGTCCCTTATGTGTGTGTGTGTGTGTGTGTGTGTGTGTGTGTGTGTGTGTGTGTGTGTGTGTGTGTGTGTGTGTGTGTACGAGATGCGAATAATTTACGATTTTTGTTTGTCCTCAGATTGCCGCTTTCACCCAGCGGTTCCATAGGGGGGGGACCATAACTGTGCCCTGTGTTGTAAACAATGGACAAATGCTGGATATGCCTCAAGGACGTAATGAAAAACCGTCTCCTTTTTTTCCTTTTCCACTGCCAATGTACACACATAAACAACAGCAAAACCCTTCCACCGCTGATCGAGAATCGGCTGAACGGTGCGCTTTTTGTCTGACTCCTTTCAGAAAGCCCACAAACAAACGCCCAAACATAAACACACACATATACTTCCACACACCCAGTTCGCTTTTCCATTACACCGTTTTCACAGGTTGTTGTTTTCGGGGAGGGTGGTGGTGAATGTGAATTGTTGTTGCGCATGGTGTGCTTGTTGTTGCGAGAGAGAATGTCCGTGTGTGTGTGTGTGTGTATTTATTTCTTCAGCTCCGGAGGAGCAGGGATTTGTTCCGTCCCGTTGTAAATCTAATTCTTACAAAGCAAAACAATCGCACCACGCCTCCATCAGCTCCCACCACTGCTAGCAGGAGGGGAAGAAACAAAGGCAATCTTTTTTCATCACCTTCCACGGCTGCGATTGGGAACGGGTTTCGGGTAGAGCATGGTAGTTTGAGCGTTGCAGCAACGGAACCCCTCCTGGCATGGCACGGGAGTTTTTCACCCATGGGAGAGCGGGTTTTGTTTGCTTGTTTGATGTTTTCTTTTTTTTTGTAACGAAACTCCGCACGACACCCACGGGTTGGGTTTTAGTGCATGGGAACTTTATAATCGGGCAGAGGGCACACAACTTGAGAAGACAGCACGGCGTACGCATTAAACGGGAGCACGAGAAGAGAGTGAAGCACAGCAAAGGTTTGAAAGCGTGAAGAATATTTTCACCAGTAGGGGAAGGTGCGACAAGGGGCAGATTTTAATTCACAACCGTACTGAATAATTTATCGACTGTGAAAATTTATTAACACGGTGTTTGTGTGTGAGAGCCGACCTGAGTGACCATGGCCTGGCGTGCAGTGTCGGGTCAGTGGAACGGAGGATACGCGTCTGGTGAAAAGGTGCTTTAACACGCTTGTTGGGTGTCAGAATTTGCGTTTTTTTCTGCCTCTTGTATATTCTTTTGGCCCCTTTGATTGTGTTTCAGGCTGGAAATGTGGTAAAAAATTCAACTTGATCTAAACCATTGGCATACAGTTATAAGCAATTGAAGGTGTTTTAGATGGGGTTTTAAAGGAAAAGAATACCTTTTTTTTAAGGAAAAGGATATTAAAAAATACAGTGAATCCTCGAATAATTAATAACAAGTTTAATTATTTGCACTGACACTTTCCTTATACGAAATCTTCGTACAAAATCCTTTCCATATAATTTGTACGGAAAGTTTAATAGTTCTTTCCAAGGATATATTTTGAGTTAACTGTTTCTTTGGCGATATTCTTGATCCACTACTACTACTACTACTACCACTACTACTACTACTACTTATTTGAGTTTGTTTGTTAGCATCAGAGGGAGAAAATTCGATTTAAACCCATACAGTAATTGAGATGCTTCACTGTCGAACAGCAGACCCAAAACAACAGCAAAGGAAATTAAAAATGACTCCCGTTATGCTGCAGAGAAGCGAATAAGTAAAATTAACGAACGAACCCAAACGTACGCTTCCTTTTCCTGTTCCGAACGAACGACAAGGTGTACCTTCGAACAGCATGTACGTAGCGTGGAGGGATGACATAAACAATGGCATCAATTTTCCAGCAGAAGCTACCAGAAACACTAGGGGGAGGCTACGAGGCTGTACTAAACCCGAGCCGTACTAGAACGATCGAAAACACGTGTGATAAAAGAATGAATGGAGCGGGCGAACCAACAATATCAACAAAAACGCCCCACTGTGTGGGATGATTTTACCCTCCTTTCTGGTAAGACGGAAAGTAAAACTCCCACACCACTAGCGGGACGAGATGAATGAACTTCCGCTTTAGTACAATAAAAATCGTTTTTGAAACATCTCCCCCCCCCCCTTGCTCTCGAAGGGGGAAACTTAACGAACGGTGCAAGATTTACAGCATCAAAGCCTTTGCGCCCGCTTTATTTCCTTTCGCCCAGTACGGCCGGTACTGAACCGATGGTCATCGTCGGTACTGAACTCTCTGCAGCATACAGGCCTGCACCTCCGCCTGGACAAGCGTGAAGAAGGGATGGGTGACCGATAATCCTAACATGGGAAGGGAGCGGTTGGCTCAGAGCCTTCGATTTACGACACAATTTATGCGTTCACGATGTGCGTCCACGTGTCGATGTGATAAGCAATGGTTTATATGTAGGTGGATGTGCTGCCGTGCAGAAAGTAAGAACGAACGAAAAAAAATAAAACCCTTCCTCCGCACGGTACGGGCAACGATCGGCCAAAAGTGTATTGTAATTTACGGTGTATAAGAATCACATTTTGAGCCATGGTTCGCCGGAATGGTTTGTTAGAGCGGTTATCAGGCTTATATTGGCTGACTGTGATTTAAGCGTATGACGCAACATGTAATGAAGGGCGTATTTTGTTTTGAAGAAAGCTTACCTTTTCCTCCTTCCTGTACATTTCATAAATTGCAATAGCCATGTGTGTACGTCCCCTTCAGCATAGTTGACAATGCAATTAAATTAATGTAGCACAACGATAATGTTATACCTTAAAATTAACAGCACTGTATCCAAACTTTGTTCAAGGCATTGCATATTCATTGTTTGATTGAGGCGGCGCTCTGGGACCAATCGAACGAGACAAACAAACACGACTCTGTTCGATAGGTGCTCTGTCAGCTGTTTGATGTCTATAGACCTGTCATGATGCACTGCAATGCACCCAATTAAATAATATTACATTAATTAAGTAACCATTACACCCTGTCGATTTTAGAGTTGGCAGGGTCGTTTGCACTTTTCTTGATGAATTTGATTGAAAATATCAACCGTTCTGTGATACTAATAATACTACTATGTAACCACCGACAAACCGACGTGACACTGGCGTTACAAAAGTGTCCCACACGAAAGTACTGTCATTTACCAGCGAGGCGATTACATCTGTCAAGGTAAACTCTGTTCACTGCTGCTTCGATGTAAACAACTTTTCTAAATACAAATTGAGAGGGAAGTGCGAGGCAAGATTTTGTGAGAATTATTGGACAAAACACCCAGGGAAATCATTTTATAAGTTTCCAAATCAATGCAAAAGATGTGAGAAGTACATAAAACAATACGCATTGGAATTTGCGAAGAAAAACAAAAAGAGGATTTAGCAGTTTCTTCTCTGTGTCAGTGTAGTAAGCGAATCATTATAGAGATGGCGCTAGTGTTTAACGTATTTTCATTTGAAATAAGGAGACAACTTTTGAAGCTCATTTTGTTCGAAGTGTCACGTCGGTTTGTCGGTGATGTAACGTTTCATTTAACATCCTTAAAAAAGAAACAAAACTATGTAGTAAAAGAAAAACAAACATACCAATGAAATGATACAAAGTTTAATATTAAAATCTATGCATTTACATTTCACGAATAGTAAGTAAAAACTACTGCCTTTTTTGCTCCATAAACCAAATACGGAACAAATTTCCACCCCTTTCCGTCCCTCTTCCTCTTTAGTGTAGCGCGCTGCCAAATTGAAATAAAAATCACTTTATTCAATCGACTTCGTTAGCAAATAATGAACGCTCCATTATAAATGAGCAACTGTCGCGACAAACGTGACGGGGCTGGAGTGTATGAAGGGAATGGAAAAGGCATCCCATTTCGGTTGCATTAATCTGATCGATGTAAATTTGTCACCCCTCCCCAAAGCTACCAACCTCCGATATGCTGGTCCGGTTTTCGTCACACTCCGACAGGTTGTCATGGTAGCTCCCAAACAAATAGAATAAAAAAAAACATCAATTTCCTCATGTCTCTCGTGTACGTTGACTTGGCTGACCGTTCTATTGTTTTTTTTTATTACTATTTTTCGCCAAGAAAATGTCACCAAAACTCTTTCCCAACGGTCTAACTGCGATGGAGAGAATCGAGATTTTGCTCGACTAGTTGCGGGATCGTTAATTTTCTTTGTACATTTGCATTTGGACGTCGAAAGATGGACGAACGAACGGAACCCCGGTGGCTTATGGGTGGAACCCGATCACTGCGCCGTTGCTGCTGCCGCCGCCAGGATTTGCTGCCGCGCCAATGAAGCGTTCCATTAATTTTGCATTCAGTCCAATTTGCAATAACTGTCGAAAGGCCCAATGCAGCGGCGAGAGGAGAAAATGGCGGGCGCGAGCGATGGCAAAGGATCGGTGAATGCATTTTTGCATTTGCATTGCCCCCCACGGGGTGCACGGGGGGAGGTACGACGTGGATGAGGTTCTTAACGCTTCGTCGAGTTGTCGGTTGCCGGTATGGAATTCCGATTTTTCTTCTTTTTTTATTCAACTGCACGTTTCCACCGAGCTGCTGCGATGGATCAGATGCAAAGTCCAGAATTCGTTTGAATAAGTGTTCCTTTTTTTGTCGTTGACGTGTGCAGTACCGTTTTGTTTGAACGACTGCAGGGACCGAGCAGCAGCAGAAGCAGCGGGAACAGCTGGATCGGCGACGAACAAAATGAAAAATGTTTCTTTCATCTTGTTTCCGTAGTTACTCCACGTTTCGTGGTTGATTCGCTGCACAAGTACGGTTAGTACAGCTGCAGCAGCATTTGGTGACCCTGTATTGGCCCGATTTCATTCTTTATTTTAATTTGATCGTACTCGCGTTACATGCACAACGGTTGGGCACATTCCACAGTAGCCGTTGTTGGCGGATTGCCTTTGAAGCTTACGGAGTGAAATGGAAATGTATGAAAATGAAGGAAACCAATGTTAAAACGACCGTGCGCCTGCTAAAACCTTCTAATTGGTTCCTGTCGAAGTAGAACGACACATTTATTTGCCATTCAGGGTAGGTAGGAACCTGCATTTCGATCCAACTTTGCTTCATTTCGTAACAAACGTCTATTGAATCTCGGATGGTAAATGAGGAAACCCAAATATTAAAAAAATTACATTAATAAATTTGCGTAAAAATGTTATTCAGAAATATCGTTGACAATATTACGCTTGAACTCATAAAATCGTTCACTCATTCGGATGTGTCACAGTGGGTGCATGCAAACAGTGAGTAAAGAAAGCGGAACCACTCAAAAAGGTAAGTTAAATAATCCCTGCTTTTTTTCATTTATTTCAAAACGATCCATTCCCCGCACCCGAACATTCACCCGGGCGCTGTGTCGCGCCCCACTTACTTGGCTATTTAACAATTACCGCTACGGGGCTGCTTCCATGTAGCTTCACACCTTCGGTTTACGTACCCAGTTTCACATCCGTTTGGTTTTCACTAGTGCTCGTTAGTGTCCTTTCTTTTTTAACCTTCTTAGCTTAGCTTGTTAGAAACTGGCATCGTTTGTTTTTGTTTTTTTTGTTTTTTGTTCATTCGGAGTTTCTTGCATTTTAAGTATTGTTAGTTAGGTATGAATCAAATCTAATGTACAAACAGAACCACCTTATGAAACCCCACGCATTGTGACAGTGTGGCTTCTACTATACAATACAAGGTCAACCATACGGCTCGCTCTTCGAACAATCCAATTCATGCTAAACTACATCATTCTAGGCAAAAAACTTATGCTCCTCTCCATCCATGCATACCGGGCGGAACAACTCATTCTCAGTAAGAGTTGAGTAATCATTCGTGCTAAAATTAGCTAAAATCGTACGACCAGCTTTACGCCTGCTTCCCTTCCTTCGTCCCTTTATCTCTTTCTCTATCTATCGTTCTCTCACTCCCAAGCCTTATTTTCGTTCGTTTTGAGCATCGAGCTTTATTGTAATACTTTTTGGTTTTACGTCCTTACCAGCAAATCACATTACACAGTCTGCTGCATAAGAGATAATGGCCTATAACATAGCATTAAATGTCTGTAATTACAATATTGTACACCGATCTCATGACACTCCGTTGTACCAGCGTTTGAAAGTACGTTTGTTTGTGTTTGTTTGTGAATGCGTGTTGTTTTTTGTATTGACATTTTCTATTTTACTAAAAAAAACTAATTTCCAACCATGCCGGCCTTCATCGCGTTTTGCTTTAATCGGCATCCAAACACACGCACACACATTGTTTCAATGTTTTAGCTAATTTGATTTTTCTGTATCGTTAACTACATTTGCTCACTCACATACTTTCTTATGCTTGTATTTGCCTGTTCGTCTCATAATACTTCCATCGTACCAGTAACTTGTGGTTGACCATTGAGCAACCGTTCGCTCGCTTCACCCTTTACTACACACGAACCTGCATCGCTTTACTCTGCTTTAGTTAGAAGAAGATGATTTGTATTTAGTTTGCCGTATAGTGGTGTGTGTGTGTTAAGGTTATGGTTACGTTTAGTATTGAGTGTGTGTGTTTTAAAGTGTTTTGTCCCATTTGGTTTGCCCATTTCCGGCTGTTGTTGTTAATATCAATTTTAGTTTAAGTTTTAAGGGATTACCGTTTGGCTTTTAGAATTGATGATTATAGACAAACAGAAACTTGTAACAGATACATTAGTCTGCGATATTTAAACTACACGTTACGTTACACCATTTGTTACACCGTTGACTTTTGTTGTTTCGAGCCTGTGCTGCTGTTGGCGTTTGGTGTTGACGAAACACTGCTAAATACTTTGTTATACTTTTTTCACCTTTTTTTACAGCATAGAAAGAGAGGTGTGGCTTAGGTTAGTAAAAACAAAAATGCTTCATGGTATATGTTTCATATGTACAGAGCTACAGTTGTAGTTGCATCAGTGTGGGTCAATTTTGTTTTACCGCTCAAGATAAAGTGAAAATTCTTCCCCCGTTCTTTTTTCAGCTCTGCCTCTGTCCGGCTTGTAATAGGATGGAATTGTTTTAGTTTGTTGATTGCTTTAAACAATAAAACAAAATTAATCCTGTAAAATAAACCACTTCATACGAGCTCTCTCACTAGATAGTAGAAAAGTGTAGCAAAAGATTGGAAGGATTTGGAAACAAATATCCCACCCCGGGGACCTAAGCGAGGATGGCAGTTTACAGCTCCCGGCAACCGAAGAGAAGACGAATCCATCAGTGTTTGTGTGCGGGCACGGACATCGATTTACCACTCTAGAGGGCAGTCGTTTGGTGGAGCTGCTTCACTTCCTATCAGAAACGGGTCGCGTGGTTGAGCAAACGACCCTCGCCGATCGTGGGCAGCCCACCGGTGGGTAGATCCTGCGCCGGGTGGTTTCCACCATTGGACGCACCACCGATCGCGCTGTGTGGCAGCTCAGGAACCGTTTGAAGTAAGCTGGGCTGTATGGGGTGGGTAAAGGTGAAGGTTTGTTTTGTTTTTCATCATTGAGAGCGGAACAGTTTGCGTGCAGCGATGAGGAGTGGAACTTTATTCGGAAGCGATCAGACAGGTCTGTTCGGTGACGTTCGGTGGGCTGGCATCGAAAAACGATTGTAAAGTACGCCGCTGGCTGTACTGTGCCATGTTCAGCGATGGTTTGGATGTGCCGGCCGCCGTAGGTTTGGGCGGTGGAATGGGTGGTGGTGGCGGTGGCAGCGGTGGCGGAGACGGTGGTGGCGGGGGAATGGTAAAGAACTAAAGAGAAGAAGAAAACAAAAAGCGAAGGAAAAAACCCAAAATAGAACTAATATTTTGAAAGGAAAAATAAAGTACATAATGAACGACAATAATGAAAATGTCATTTGATATTTTAAGTAAGCGATTAAAGGCGTATAAACATTTAAAATTGTATTCTGAACGGAGTTAAATAGAACACGCGAGCAATCAACCATATTGAGCAAGGTTTCAGCACCCATCAGCTTCGCTTAAAATGACTGTAAAAGATGACGGGATGACATTGATAATGGGATTTTCTTCTTGCCGGTGAATACTCTATTCATAGCTCCCTGTCTTGCGACACGTAATGAGATCAAACTGTCCACTCGATTCCAATTACTGCAGCACTCCAAAGCTTCTTATCTAAAACAACGTAAAAACGGCTAATAGCCTCGCTGGTCTGTAGTAAATGACGTACTAGCGGGAAGCAAACAGCGCGCGCGTGTGCACTGAAAAACTGAGTCCTGATGGGCCAGCCTCAAAAAAGGTTCAATTAAGAGCCGTAAAAAACACGCACTCACACACACACACACACACACACACACACACACTGGAATGGCCTGGGAGCCCTCTCTGTTTTGTGAGGGAAGTTGAATGGAGCGTGTTCCATCGCGCTTGGTCTAGGTTTAATCGATGTCGCCTGTCGTTCGATCGATCGGAGAGCGTCCCACATCCCACCAGGGAAATCCCATTAGCCAAAGGACTCTTCCATCATCGAAAGACAGCTTAAATAAAAAGCAAACAAACCGATTCACAGACACACACACACATAAACACACCATCTACAAAGGAATATATATAAATCATTCGCCATCCGTCCGCAATCGATTCGTTTTCCACCCCCCCCCCCCCCCCCCCCCCCCCCCTTTTCTACGGCCCTCCCGTTCAGCGCTGGCTGATGATTGTCAATTTACTTCTGCTTTTTGTGGTAACACTTAACTGTGCCCTGTGTTTGCCATTGGTTGGGACATTTGGTTTTGGAGAGAAGTTGTTTGTGTGTGTGTGTGTGTGTGTGTGTGACCCCGTTCACCGGCATCTCGAGTTCCACGAGGCGGCTCGAGATATCCATTTGTGATAATGGTGTGGGTTTTCCGACATGGGAGGCTGGGAATGGGCGCTTTTGTGGAAACTGTCGACACAAAGGCGAACCTTTTTGCCGAAGATCAACCGATGTGACACCCGACGGATGTTTGAGGCATCACTGTTTCACGGCTCGAAACGCCGGGAGTAGTTGCCGGTTGAGTAACAGTCGCATCGCTCTCTCTCTCTCGCTTGCTGTTAGAAGCGCCCACCGAACGGAATGTGGAATGTCGAAGGTGAAATGGAAAAGCCAAAGTCCGTAGATCAATCAATTTAAAGCAACAGTCGACTGTCGGGTCACACTGGCAAGCGGGATCGAGGATGAAGGAGTTGACCGGAGGGACGCCCATCACGCCCGAAACATGCCCTCCTGCGCACAGCTTACAAATCAAGACCTTCGTTCATTATCGGGCGAATGAGCTCATTTTTATCCGAGCCCAAGCGATTCGTTTAGCGGGGAAGGGGCAGGAAAAGGGCCCCTTTCCCCATTTCACGGTTCCTCCTGCCAGCTCGTAATCGAACCGATAAGCCGGATTCGCTCGGTGATGTCCATTAGGGGAATGAAAACAAGAGTCTCGCTGAATTCTCGGCCAACCCAAAACAGCCGAGGAATTGGATCGAGTTGGAAGAAGTTCACACAGGATGAAGCATCCCAATTCCACCGCTCGGGGTTTTTCTTTGGAATTCGATTTTAATCAGTTTCACCCATTACTTTAAAAAGTAGTTTCAGATACATTTCCCATTTCGGCTTTGCTTCGCTGGCCCGAGATAAGATGCGGTTCCAATTTATCACTCTCTAATGGGGTTTTGGCTTTGGGGTTGATTGGTTTGGTGTGTTTCATGATTTGCTAAATGTGTTGAAAAATGAAAAATCGCTTTTTAGGATTTTTGAGGTCAAAGAGAGAGACAGAAGCGTGAAAATGGACGCATTATCATTCGCGTTTGGTAGCAGTACAAAGGAAAATTAGTATTGCATAAGCAGCATCTAGTAACGGATCATTATGGCAAACGGACCACAAACGATCGCTGGTATCAATGGGGGAACGGTTTGAAAATAATTTACCATCGTGAAGGTCGGGGATAGTGCCAGCTCATGGTTTTTAATAGTTCAATCGTTAGCCTCTCCCTTCCTAAATAGCCAACAACAAAAGAAACTGTTCATCATTATAAAAACAAGTCATACTTGAAAGGAAATTTCACTAAAAAAAATAAACTAAAGTGTAATTGAAACCAACCAAGCAAACTCGTTCAGTGCATTCCACTGCTCCAGTGCCGGCCACAGCAACGTTCAGACTACAAGCAGCCGATCAATTTCCACTTTAAATCGTTTACTTTGTTCGCCACGCATCAAATTCCAATTGGAATGTTTCGCTGTTTCAACGGGGGGAATTCAAAGAGGAAAATTAACTTACCGGCTCGTTGGTACAGTGCTGCTGGCCGCTTACCGGAAGCGAACCCCCGAACAGGGGCGGTGGTGGGTAGCGCTCCGTCAGCGACGGTTGACCGGAATCGGGCGCCCTTTGAAGTGGTGACTGCACCGGTACCGTGTGCTGCTGCTGCTGCTGCTGCAGCAGGTGTGCCCCACTGACCGGAAGTCCGGTGGCATGGGAGATCGGTATCGAGTGGCGGGGTGCATTCGTGTAGACCAGGTTGGTCGAATGTACGCCGGGATGGTGCGCCAAATCGATCTGTTTCGAGCGTGGCGGTGAGGACGAATTACGGCATCGACATTGAATTAAATACATAGTTAAGGGGAGAGAGAGAAAGAGAGAGAGAGAAAGAGAGAGAGAGAGAGAAAGAGAGAGAGAAAGAGAGAGAGAAAATAGAATTAGATGTTTATTTAAGCCTTTCAGTTCATTCCCGTTTGTATTCACCGCTGGTTTAAAAACAGAATGCTTCTGAGCTCATAGAAGCAAATTTGTTCTCCTTTTTTTTCCTCCCGATCACAGAAAATGTGAAACAGTGTGCCGCCCCATAAATATTGTATTGCTGCAATTCGGCAGCCGTAATGCATAATCCTCCACTCTGCCACACGCACACACGCGAGCCTGCGCTGGGATTGGCGTAATTTGCATTCGCAGCATAACTCTGTGTCCCTGTTTCGCGGACCCGTTTGCAAAAGATTAACTACGTCCGCAGTTTTTGCTAACCACCCTACACCTCCCCTCTCCCCCCCCCGGGGTGGTAAAGGGAATGGAGGGAAACTCGTGCCAGGTAGGATACAAGTTTCTCACTAATCCACACTTTGCACTGCAGGCCAGCGCACATGCAATTGTATGCAGAACGGAAGGATAAGGGGGGGGGGGGGTAGCGAGGGGATGTTTTGCCGCCGGGATTAGATTTATCGCTCGTTCAGTTGTAAATGATTTGCAAATGAACATTTACACCCGATGGGTCGCGGAAAGCGGTAGATGCGGTAGCGGGTAGCATTGGAGGATTTAATGCAGCAAGCAAGTGCGTTGTTTTCAGCATTGTGGCTACCAAATTGGGGTGGGATTTATGGGCATAATATTTGCCGGTCCAAATTATGCACAAACTAATGGATCATAAATGTGTAATTAAATGTTTTGCATGGGAAAAGGTTGCAAGTGGTTTTTCTGCGAAATGTAGCTTTGAAAGTTGGCGCTAAAGAATTGATCTTTGATTATGTGTAAAGGGATGATATTATTATGCTCGTTAAGTAGGTGCAATTATTCATTACATTGACTTGTGGATTTACGCTACCTTTCAACAGAATGGAATTTTGGCAATGAAATCATCAACGATATTCTCCAATTTAGTATTGTTCATCAATAACAAATACGTCAAAATGAAGCTTTAGCTGAGTAGCGAAGAAACAGACCGCTTACAGCAACGATTCCCACCATACGATTGTGAAATTGAATTATTACAGTCCTTTTTTATGCTACTGCTGCACTAATTGGTTGGACTTTTCATCAGCATCGACTTAAAACAGACCCCGAACGTTGGCCCAAAAATTGACTTTTGTTTATTAACCCAATTATGAACGCCGGGCTTCAGTTTCTCACGTTAAACCGGGCTCGCTATCGATGCACGAAGCACTTAGCACTAAACTAACTGTCCCTTTCGTCAACATATCGGATTTTGGCCACAGCGAGGGTGAAACTTCCACATCAGCAGTTACGATCGCATATGCAATTAGCGATCGTTTCGGGCACCATGCATCGAACTTTCTACTTTCTGGCCATTAATATGCTTTGCTTAGCGTGCAGGGCTGCTAGCCTTTCAGTACGTTCAGCATCTCTGTCAGCTCCATTGTTTGGTGAGATTGCTGCCCGAGCCCAACCTTACCTGACACAGCAATGACGCTGAGAGCGCGCACGGACGCAAGCTCGCGCAAGGATTTGTTGATGAAATTTTAAATATTTCATTAAAAACTTTTCGCTTTCCCACCTACTGGCACCCACCGATAGTATGCACGATGGCAAGCGCAAGGACGCAGCCACGCAGTCGGATCCGCAGTCAAACGCACGCTAGCGCAGCCGGTGGCCGGAAGTGGCCGGAATGTCGAGTGTCACCTGGCCACCGACCCTGATGGGGGAAAATATGAAAACCAGCCGACAGAAATTCGGCCAAACGGGTCAGCGTAAAGGTCGCAGCAGGGCACCAGCCGCGTTTCCGCGTGAATGGTGGACAGCAACAAAGTACCACGGAAGCCACCCGTTTGGTGCTGGGACGGTCGGGACGAAATAATAATGTGCCTGGCAATGCAATGAATTTATGCTCGGGCAGCATCCGCTAGCAGGCCTGCTAGCACGCGAACCCGGAACGCACAAATACCAGCGGGATCGTGTGCAACCCGCCAGCGTAAGCTATGCAAAGTATGGGGCCAACATTTTCGGCCATCGTTCTCCTTGGAAGGTGGGGCACACTGTACATTGCGCACCGTGCTGCGGGCGGTCCGCATCCCGAAAACTGTCCCCGTCTGTCCCACGGGGAGTTCCCGTGCGCTTACCAACCCACTCACCACTGACGTCATCGTTTCCCGTCATCGTTTCGGTCGTCTCTTGATGGCAAAGGAATGTCCGGGAAGGTAAGATGGGACCGCGCGAGGAAGTTGCGAAAGGGCGTGGGAAAGCGGTCAAAGTCATGATTTGAATTTGCAAGCTATTCTTCCGGTCAACATGGCTTTTGCAGGGCTTTAGCGCGTGCAACTCCCCCGAGACGTTGCCGCCGTGTTCGAGTGGGACCCAGTCCCAGGCTTGGCTGAAGTCAAGCGGCTGGACGTTCGACGAAAGCGACGGTGCGGCGGTTCCGCCGGGGATGGCATTGTTTGCTCGCTAATGAGAAATTTGTCCAATCAGATGTGAAACGATTGAGCGAACGGTGGCCTAATGTAAAGGCGCACTCCGGCACTGACATGCCATTGGGTTTGGGCGTTGTTACGCTAATGATCGTGTCCGTTTTGTGTGCCAAGAGGGATAAAAAGTGCGGTCCCGTTGGATGGCGCTGTGATCTAACAGCGGTGGGCACAAGGCGACAGTATTTGGAGCAACTTTTCGTGGAATCTTTCACATAAAACGATGTAGAAGCTTAGGTTTCTATTAAGAGGGAGCATCTGACAAGCGCTGTATTTTTCTAGAAAAACTGCTAACGTAGCACAAGTAACATTTCAGTAACAATATTTCCGTAGAAATCGACCTAAGTGTTCCCCATTGAATGCGTTTTACGTATGAACATTTGCATACATTTGGGCGCCAGTGCGTACTGAGAACAAAACGCACCCGCAGCGTACCGCAGCTGTATCGGTAGCAACGAAATTTGGACTCCAATTCGGTGAATACCAAGCCCATCCTCCATTCACAATCACAAAATCAATTCCATCGTCCAGCTTTCACTTAACTTCGCAAAGAGCTGATTGCTGGCCGGTATCTCTTCGCAGTGCCAAAGTCAATGCAAACCGCTTCTCCACCGTACCACGGTGGCCCATCCCAACCGGACACACTCTGCGGTATGCGAATGGCTCAATTCCAGCGTTGCCGAAATTGCTCCGCCTCGGGCCCCACGGGAGACTTACCTGGGCGTAGATCGTTGGCTCGGACCGCTTGATGTCGGACTGCCGTGGACGGCCGAGGGTAGCACTGACGTACATCTGCGGCTGGCCGGGATTGAGCTTTGGCATTCCTCCAGCACCACCACCACCACCGCCACTTATCGACAGATCGGCATAGGTCAAATCGTGCTGCAAGTGGTGTTAATGGTGGGGAGAAAAATAAATAAACTCACACTCAAGCAGTCCCCATTTTGCAATGTCTGACTAGCTTTTTTTTGGTCCGAAGGGGGCCGGGCAGACCTTACCTTGTGACCATCGCTTCCATATCCACCGACGATGGGCGTCGAAATGATGGTACCGTGCATCGGGATATAGCTCTGACCGTCGGACGATGCCACCGGGTAGACGTTCTGTTGCATGCAGTTCTGTTGCTGCTGCTGCTGCTGCTGCTGCTGCTGGGCGTCCCTGGCAAGGGCGTAGAACGCGCGCGTATCGTAGGTAGCTGCGGCTGCACTCGGTGGCAGCAGACCACCGCTCTGCTGTTCCGCCATTGCGGCCGTAGCGTAAAGCCGTGGGTGGGCCGCATTGTTCAGCCACTCGAACGCTTTCTCGTCTTCTTTCAGCAGGTGCAGTAGTTTTGCTGCAAAATTAGAGAGACTGAAACTTATGGCAAAAAAAAAAACGAAACCAAAACAAAATCCACATACGAATCGGGGATCTTACCCGTAACCGTACCTTGGGGAATGATGTCCGGGTTCTTCTCGATGCTGTCGATGCTACCGTTGCACTGTTCCCGGGCCAGATCGGCATCCGGGATCGATTGGCTAATGCCGGACGCGTCGTTCGTTGACATGTTGCTACCGCAGTCCCGATCCCGGCCAGCCGACCCGCGGAGACGCGTCACGCACACGATGATCGAGGCGATCGAGATGATGGCGGCGACCACTCCGAGCAGCATGCCGATGAACGGTTTGATCTGCAGCAGTGCCGGTGGGTAGACGAGCGACAAATCTGTGGAACGGAGACCGTACTGTGAGGTGGGGACGATGTTTAAAGGTGCGCCTTAATGAGCCATTGCTTACCGGTTTGCTTTTCGGGATTCTTTAACGTGAACGCCTGCAGATAGGTGGGATCGCTCGAACCTTTCGAATTTTTGGCAGTGAGTATGATGTTGTACCCTACGCCCGGCTCGAGCCCTTTCAGATCGAACGCAGGCGAGCTGCAGTGGATCGGGAACGATAAAGAAAATGACACGATGTGAGTTATATTTAAATAATAGCAATCAACATAATACAATTTCATGTATAACTGATGTTTTGCACTTTTTTGGATGCATTTGAAATGGAATCAATAATGCAATTCGATCAATTAATTATTTGATTATCTTTCGGCATAATTATCGATTGGTCAATGAAATATGATACAATTTTGATGTCAGCCATTTTGTTAGACATATCCCACCCATTGAATACGTTAGATTTTTTGACGTTTTATTTGATGCATGTCAAAAGGAATCATTAATGTAATTCGACAAGCAAATTATTTGCTTTTTTGAGGCATAAATAAGGATCGAGTAAATGAAATATGATATAATTTTGATGTCAGTCATTTAGTTGAGCAGATCATCTCCCACATATGTTTTTTTTTGTATCTCGCTTCATAATGCTGTAGGATTATGTGCTGTTGGTTGATACAGGCAACCGAATAAAACACCCACTTCATGAAACCATGTTCAATCATGACATAAAGCATTTTGTTTACAATTTATTTTATTTTTTTTTAATATATTTTTAATAACTATTGCAAGCAAAACTGTTGGCATATTTATGAAGCTCAATTCTCTTTTGCTGTAAATGGATATTAAACGCATACCAACCGTTTATCCCATTCCGCGACCTCATTGTTTCAACTGCAACGGCACCGGTTCGCATGAAAAGCACCATCAAGCACCAAAGCAACCCGATCCTATTCATCACCGAAGTCAGCAGCCTCGAGCACCCGGAGCCAATCAAAAAAGGCCGCCTACTGCGGATGCAGAATTCACTTAATGAAATGCGCGCTTCAGCTGCAGTGCCGATAATTACCGCCGGGTTCGATGCGAACCGGCATCATCCGACCGAACCGAACCGTTCGCCATTGTTCCGGCTAATTGCACCGGAAACCGATTTCATGGGTCGTGTCAATTTCCCACACTGCCACGCTGGTGGCAAAGCGACGCAATGCACACGGCAAACGTTTAAAGAAATGCGGCAGTGAAATTGATGGAGAGCAAGAGAAAAAAAAGTTGATGACCTCGCTTCGCGTGTCAAGCGCCGGGCGGACAAACAACACTCGCCGATGGAAGAGTCGCGTGGGACAACTTTATCGTACTGCCCCGACTAGGCTGCCGATTTAGCTGCCCAGCCAGCGGACGGGACTGGGGTTAATTTTTAACGCTTTTTTTCCTCGCGATCCCCATCGACCTGCGCGTCCGTCCTTTCGCTACGCCGTTTTTATTGACTTCCGTTGTTCATCTTTCGCTTCTCGCCCTGTCCCGCAATTGACCCGACATTCCCTCGACCCTAATTAGCATCGAGTGGGTGAAAATGCGTGCATCCATTAGCGTCTGCAGCGGACGCGAATCGCAAAGGGACCGGAAATGGCCAAGTTCTATGTTAATTAGCTTTCGTGCATTTCCTTCGCCTCGCGTCGGTGGTTGTTCCGCACGCGCTTTCCACACCGGAGCGCTAGGATGTTGTGTAAGAATTATTTACATCTTTCTCGGTTCCTAAGCTTATTTGCGCGTCTTACGCGTCCGTCGACGGGAGTTGGAAAGGTGCAAGAGCGCAACCGAACGCACGCAAGTAGAAGAAGAAGGAGACGCGCAACATTTTCATCATCGCAGAAAATGTGGAACTTTTTAATTAACTCCTTGGCACTCCTCGGTCCGGCAGGTCGTGGCAGGGAGACTAAATTTTAAAATTCTTCCCAATTTGAAGCGCCAAATTCGCACCGCTCCACTGCCGCGCTGTAGCAGGCGTACAGTGAAGGCGTTACCTTCACTGGTGGCGTTTGCCTCCGGGCGGACGTTCTTAAAATTCAGACATTTTGCGCCAGTCGGATGGAAAACGATTAAAAAGTAAGCTTTCAATTAGGCTGGGTTTTTGGTAAAAGTTAGAAATTTTCGGTGAAATGAAGCGTAAAGTGGAAAGTTGCACGAGAACGGAAGAGTAGCTTGGTAAACAATTAGAACTAAAATGTTACCTTGTGATAAGCGCTATTGAGCGTAGTGGTTGGAACACAGTTATTTGTCACCTTCGCTCGAAAGAATCAGAAACATGTATCGAACGCTGCGAACTTGTGATGACTTAACATAGAGCAAAGTAAAGCAGCTAGGTAGAAGATCTTGGGCTTGCTGTGGCCGTTCCGATATTCTTATAGGGTAAAGACATGGAGTTGCACTTGACTACGGCTTGGAGATGTTTTCGCCAGTATTATACAATTATTGACCTTTTGACCTCTTGTTGCATTTGGCGCATGGCGTAGTCACCCCAACATTCTTCCACTGCTCTGTCTTTACCTTCAGATCGGCTAACAAAGAGAGATAAGTGGAACCATAGCTCAATGTGATGCTTTATTTTATTTAAAAGTAGTTGTTAGCCGGTCTACATATAGTTGGTTGAAAATATGGAAAATATTTTTGATCAATTGAATTAAAATTTTAAAACTTTTAGGTATTGCTATTGGTGCGAGTGAATTTTAATACAACTCATCATAGTTTCTATAGCCGAGGGAAGCAGTTCATCCCAAATATCCTGCCGCGATGGAGGAAAGTGAGACTATATCTCACTTTTATAGTACCAATTCTCGGATGAGCCTCAGATACAGCGACAGTGTCCAAATCTGAGGAAATCCTTTTACAGGAGCAACTACTACTAGTTGAGCTGTACGGCCGGTTCCGGTGGGCAGGGTTATACCGGACAACTCAGCGCGAAATACTTGGAATAAAAATTATCATAGATATAAACCCATCAAACATACAAAACGTTTATGGAACAGCTTATCTACTTTAAGAAATAAATTCACTACTCTTGCTTTACTCTGATTTAGACATCGTAAAAAAGTACTTTTTACATCAAAATTGGATCTTAGCGTTACGTATAGGCCTACGGCTCTTCTGTAAAATAATCAAATTAGCTGTCTGGTTTGTTAGTCTTTTGCCATGATCATTAAATGAAAGAGCTTTTATGTCGAAATCTATCAAAATATAGCTTTCTCCATACTTTTGGAAATTAATGAGCAACCAGATCGCAAAAGAACATTAATTAAATCATTACGGTGTTGCGTCTGTTTTGCAAACGATGTTACCGGTTTGTCCGTACTGTAAACGCTCCGTCTATCCAAGAAAGGGTTATACAAGACACGCACAAGACGAGCACCATACCATTAGCACACTCGCAATGGCTATTGAAGGCTCAGCTGAAAATGTTACGGCCAAAGGATATTTATCGCCACCGCTTGCAGAGCCGAAAGCTGTCGTAAGGCATAACGCTGGATCATTAATATACAAAAAAAAATCCATATACAATCAACTTAACGCGCTGCACCCGTATCGCGGTCCCCGTATCGCTTACTCACTGCCAGCGCGCACGCCAACGATCGCAAAGTAATGCTAATCCCAAATCGATGCTAATAAATTTTAATTGCCTCACTGTTGTAGCCGGCTGCACGGCTCTCCCTCCGAGCTGCCCAGCGTTTCTGGACTGTGTTTCGTCTCGGATTTTCGCTTCGCGATGCTTGCGCCCGCAAGGCTCCCCCCCCCCCCTCGGCGCCACTTTTCCAGCGGCATCAATTAATTTTAATTGGTTCACTCCACAACCCTACAAATCACAATCGAAACCGTTCGCGGAGGCTGAAAGGAGGGAATATCGCAAGACTGCCATTTTGCGCAACCCGATTGCCATCGAAAATAGTAAGCAATTGAACGCTGGGTGCAGCTGTGGTAAGTCATCGTTTCCCAATTTCGACGAGAAAATCGAGACAGCGAGACAGGGAGAGCAAGAGCACGAACTAATGGTGATCCTCCGTTGGGGGAATATTGAATGGAATGCAAAACTGTGCCGCAAAGTGTGCCATTTAGCATGGCGACGAGCAGGCGCGGCCAGTACACCCCACCCCGCCCGACCGTCCCCCGGTGCCGGTATGCCTTGGTGGTTTTGATGTCTGGAGGTGGAACGTGCCCTTATTGTTACTTTAAGCGCTCAATCTCGCAACCTCGCTGCTCTTTAGCCATTTAGCCATTTGGTACTCACGTTGATTTAATCGAAGTCATTTGCTGCCGGCTTCCGATCACGTACAGCTCGATCTGGAAGACCTGCGGCAGCCCACCGTCGTAGCCCTCCAGGCACTCAATCTGCAGCATGTCAAACGTCTGATTCAGTATCGTGCAGTTCGACAGTGGGTCCGGTTTTCCTGTGCGTGGGTGTGGTAAGAAAATTGAAATTAATAATGGTGTTGTTGGAGGGAGAGAAAAAAAACCAAGCTGAAATGTTATGAATGGCAAAGCGCTGCAAATTGGCAGCGGCAAAGTGACTGTTTACTGCATGCTCTCTATGGGTTACAACGTGGCTAAGTTTATTTGCTGTTCGTTGTTTGATATTCGTAAAAAGTACAGTTGAAGTATTTGGCGATTTACTTTGGGTAATTGAATCTTTTGAGCCAAAAAGAAGAAGAAGAATTGAATCTTTACTTAATTAATAATAATAATTAAATAAAATAGAAAACATAGAAGATCACTATTTGTACACTTATTTATTGAAGTATATTGGGAATACTTTATATAAATACAGTAACTTTAAAGGTAAAGAAAGTGATCAAAGCAGTGCAAACAAAAAAACAAACGAACTCAATCATGCGATTCATCATCAAACCGATGCCCCAGCTTTACATGAAGAAAACTCACCTGCCGGTATGAGATTGAACAAACAAGGTTCCGTTTGGGCGCCAATTTCGTTCCGTCCCCAGCACAGCAGCGTTCCGTAGTCCTGCAAAAAAAAAGAGGTATGGAAATGAGAAAATATGCTCCAGTTAAAATGGGCTGACGAGCCAGTGACGAAACCGTTCCAATCCTGCTCCGTAATCGATTTTTGTGCAAAAATTATACACCAAAAAACCCCAAATATGGAACAGAATGCAGGAAAGCAAAAGGAGAAAGAAACAACAGAGCAAAAAAAAACACAAGGACAAGAAGAATGTGATTCCCCACCCCACTTCCCGCTGCCTTATCTTGGAAAGGATCAAAAGTTTGTCACTCTTGCTGCCTTATGCTCACGGAGCCACGAGTCGGCTGGAGAAACGCAGCACCAGTATCGGAACCGAAAATCGAATATCAAACGCGATGGCCCCGTGCGCTCGTTGGGTAGAAACGAGGAGCAAAATAATGGGCAGACGGTGAAAATTGGAAGCACAGTTACCAGCCTGTACCGGACGAAGAGTTTTTTCCCCACACGTAACGTGGCACGGCATGGAAATTGGAGATCAACGAAGGATGATGAAAAATGAAGGGCTTTGACGTGATTGACAGAAGGCACTGTCGTCGGCCGAAAGGTACGGTTAGCACCGATGGGGTGTGTGTATTTGTGTGTGCGCAATATGGATAGGAAATGCTAGTAGTGCTGAACCATCCCGGGGACAACCTCCCCCGAGAAGGGTGACCGAAATAGGACGACGCATCATTTGCAGTTGCTCGGAGCTGATGAAGACGTATGACCGAAATTGTCATTGGGCTGGTTGATAAATTATCTTCCGGCGTTTGGCGGAACCGTGGCCGAGCGAGAGGGGAGAGTTTGGTGATGGTGTGGCATGGTGATGGTGCCGTAAAGGGGAATGTAAAGCGCCAGCGAAAGGGGTTAAACCACATGCGGAATTTGTTTTATTGACTGTTTTGATTGAACGGTTGCGCAGAGCGTGTACAGTGATGAAAAATGGCTTTGGTGGATAAACTAATATTTGATTGAAATCATCCTATCAATGGGGATCCTTGGTACAGTGCGCCCATGACAAGATAAAGATGAAAGATATGGAACAATTAATACTGAAGGTTACGACAGCTGATGAATGACTGCTTTGTATTGTATTATTCATTATTGAAGTGGTTTTAACTGTCGAGTAGCGTGCACCAAACGGATTTGTTAGTTTTCCAATTAGCCTAAAAATTGCCTTAAAATCGCAACTGCAAGCTCTTTGTCGGCTGTCTTTCACAAAAACCGCCAGATTAAATAGAAAAGAAAAAATTGTAGCAGTAATGAAAACATTTCCATTTTAGTATCAACGTTTTCAATTCAACAAGAAACAACAATCGCCATCATACTCAAACCGGATAAAACATGAAATTAAAACCACATCCGGATAGTCGCAAATAGCTTCATCACCTGCGGCAAAACCATCAAAAAGGGAACCCATTTTTTTGTCGTTGCTGCTTTGGGTTTGGGCACATTAAGGGACTGTTTTAAAATCCTCGATATCAAAACCGCTTGCTGCGGAATAGAAACAAAAGTTAATGAATAAATTATGAACATTCGGTGCGGTGCGCGAAAGCTCTCGTTCCATTGCTCTCGATCCCATCTGGGAATAATTTGTCCATGCCCTGTCGTAGCCTTGAAAGCGTGCGAAAGGACGGAATGTTCGTCTTGTGATACCGATTTTTTCGTTTTTTTTAGTAAAATATCTGTATTTTCCCACCACGAACAAGAAAAGCATACACAAACACACACACACACAAAGCACATCCTTCGATGGTTCGAAAGATGAAGGTTCGGAAGGGCGGATACAACAAAACTTGGTGTTTTCATTACAGCAAAATAATAATAGAAGGAAAAATAAAACCCCCTGTTAAAGAAAGGACAGTTTCCAGATAGCGTAATCAGTGTGATAGCGGATGAAGAATGTTTGGGTCGCTTCAAGGGAGGGAAAATGCTGAGAATGATCCATGGGAAGGAAAACCGGGGCCCTCTAGCGAGGTCCCTTCCCCCGATGCAGCCCGAGTGGCCGGTGTGTTTGTGAACACCCTCATAATTACAAAGGACTTCATTTTTCGGGTGCCAACGGGACGGATTTCTCACGTGAAGGGGATTTTTTTTCGCGCGAAAACCCCGGGAAAACGGATAAAGAATTTAAACCTTTGCTAGGGAGACATAGCTCACACGCGCTCGGGACCGTGGCGTAAATTGTGCGGCCTTGTTTGGCGAGCGGGACCTGATGGGGGCTTGCTGGTGAGGCTGTACAGACCGGCTAAACCGTTGGTAACGGCCAGTGTAAACAGGGTTTCGCAGAAGGATCTTTATCAAAGCCTCCGAAGCCCGGAGACGGACCCGATGGGCGATGAGCCGCCAGCAAAGCCGCCGTCAATCTTCCATTCCGGTGGTAATCGTTTTCAATCCCTTTGGTAGAGTTTCAACAACAACAGCGATTGTAGATATAACGAGAGAGAGAAAGAGAGAGAAAGAGAGAGAAAGAGAGAGAGAGAGAGATAACGTGCGGACGTGTGGTAGAAGGAAGCGTGAAAGGTCCAGAAGGACCATGGCTTGGTTCAAAGCCTTCAGCACTCGTGTCGCGAAACGAGATCTAATCCAGCTAGCGAGCTAGAAAGAAGAATGTAAAAACACATCCCAACAATAAACAAAAAGAAAAAAAAGGTACGCTGAAAAAAACAAAACGGCCCTAAACATTCCGCAGGATTTCGCTTATCAGCGATAACCGGACTATCGGACCCGAACCGTACTAGCGGGGCGTTGGGTTAGAAAAAGGCGAATCAATGGCACAAAAACAAGCCAACAAACCCTAGGCACCCGTTTTGTCCCAATACAACGGAATAGAGAAAGATCTAGAGGAAGGCGTTTTTTCTGGTTCTACTCCCCGTAATTGGTCACCATAACACCTAACCCTTGTGCTTGGCAGAGGCCAACAGCTTTGTGAAGGGTTGCCGAGGTGTAAACAAGAAATTATGATAATTGAAAACATAATAGGTGTCGGTGTTGTCGGTTTCTCGGCACGTGGTAGTTGTACCACGGGTTGATGATTATTTTCCACTCACTGCTCAAACAGACCCCGTGCGGTCGCTTCGGAGCGAGAGAGAGAGAGAGAGAGAGAGAGAGAGAGAGGGAGAGAGAGAGAGAGAGAGAGGGAGTGCGAAAGAAAAAATAAGGATAAAACAACCGGATCCATGCGCACCCCTAGAAAAGGATTTTCTTTCACTATCAAACAGTGAATGCCTTCCTTGCGCCCCCCTTTTCCATGCCCCGACCACAGGGGTTACAGCACCGTGCAGGGGGCGTTTATCGCGCGTGTCAAAGCGGGAAGGTTGAAGGCTTGTTGGGCGAAGTTCTGTTTAATCCATGCCTTGTAGAGTGCCACGACCACGGCCACGGTTCCCCGGGAAGTAAAGTGTCTTGTTTTACACAAAGACGGCGTGTTTTTTCTCTCCTCATTCGTTTGTGGTTGTTTTTTTTCTTCTTTTTAACCGAATGGCGTCTTTAAAAGCCTTCTGAGAGTGGGAAAAAGAAGTGTTGAAGCATTCTGTTGCGTTGAAGTGGAAAGCATTACAGTAGTATGACGAATGGAAGGTGTTTGTTTCGCTGCTTTCATTGGGTGACAATAGACAGGCAGGCTCATTTCGGAAGTGCATTGTGAGCGTGATGCATACTAAACAAACAGAAGATTAAACACAAGCTAACGACAATTAAAAGGAGTATAGATAGCGTAAATATGTGGATAAAGCTGCAATATCACGTTGAAATGAACTTTAATTTACGCTCAAATATGTTAAGCTTTTTTTATCCTTCTTACACTTGTGTTCATTTCCTTAAGAAAAAAACCATTGCTCATACTAAATTGCACCAGTCCTACCTTTTCCGTCACCGGCTTAAAGTGTGCCACACTCTTGGTCCGATCGCTCAGCACCTCCGAGGCGGGAATGTCGAGACTCTCCGATACGGAGGTGTTGTACTTCCAGGTGAAGGTAACGTTGCTCGGGTTCGCCTCCAGCTCGCACACGATCTTCGCCAGCTCATTCCGGCCCACGTTGTACGTCGTCACCAACCCAGGTCGACAAACGGGAGCAACTGTAATGGGGAAAAAATGTAAAAAAAACGTGAGCAAAAAATACCCCACACAAACCGGGTCGATTTAGAAAGTACTTTAAGGAAGGAAGTAGACGCTCAGTGCATAAATTGTGCACCAAAAAGAGTGTTCGGGGGGGATGAGTACACAAAATTAGAATTATTATCGGATCCGATCGGAACAGCAGACCTTGGAATTCACTTTCGCCCCAAACAACAGACTACAGGCCTGACGCTCCCTTCCTACGAACAGCTCTTGGTGTGCGTGCATGGGTGTATGCAAAAGTGGCCCCTATTGCAAACGCCACGCGAAAGAAGGTGTGAAGATGAACCGTTTGCACCATTTGCCTGATTGGGTATTTAGATTCCGGCCGAGTAGGGCCACTTTGCATTGGCAATGCGAGTATGGGGCAGAAGGCGCTACCCCGAAAGCTTGAAATGAAGATTTTTTCCCCGGATAGCAGCGAGCATTTCCTTTCGCTTTCGGCAGTGTGAGGGTTTTATGTACTTTTTTTTTTCTTCTTCTTCCGGTCAAGTCAGCCGACGCCCCTCCCCAATGTGCGGAGGAAGGCACTGCTATCGGTTCCATCGATTCGTAAGACAGGCGGAGGTAGCGTAAGTAAACGGTTCGTTCGTTCGTTTTCCGGACTTGAATGCTGAGGCACCTGCACGTGCAGTACCCGAGTACCGGTCGCGATAGGGAAAGCGAATGAAATCGTCGATAAGTAGCAAGCGGTTAGGAAGCGGCTTATCGCACACCATCCAATTCCTTTCCGGGGCAATTCCGTTTCTCCTCTCGCTAATGGTGCCGAGTGACGGGGGGGGCAAAGGAATGGGGGATTAAATTTAGAAGGCAGAAGCCTGGTAGCATCGATATTATTCAATTACCGAATGCACGATGGGAAACTGATGCGGTCCTACCAGATTTCGGACGATTCCCTTGCTCCCAGCGGAGTTTGCTGAGGGGCGAGGATTTAGAAGTGGCCAGTACTGCCGCAACAAAGTATGTGTATGTATGCGGGGGAGAATCGAACAACATACAGTGAGATAAGAGAACTAGGCAGAAAAAAGCGATACTTGCAATCAAAATAAGCAAAAAAAAAAAAAGAGAAACTCCCTTAAAAGCGAAGGGAAAAGCTCCGCTCGGTTCTGGTGGGATTTTCAATTACCGTCCAAAAGGCGTGCTGGCACGTCGTCGATAACCCAGGGCATTGGAGATGGAGATTTTATCCACCAAATGGCCATCCAATAGCACTTGGTACTTAATACACCTCAAACTCCGCCTTGTAAGCGGCAGCATTTCACCCACCCACCACGAAAGTTGGTGGAAAGCGTTTTAATTGAAAAGTAATACTCAACGCTCGTTACTGGCTGGCTGGCTGGCTAACATTTTCACCCGAGCTGAAAGGGAGAGTTTGTTTTTGCGCTTCGGTTCAATTAGGCATCGGCCCGGCAGAGGCAGATAGAGAAAAGAATAAGCGCAAGCGGATTAAACTAAACTGTTTGGGAAAAGTGTGAAAAAGTGTAGGTTGGAAAGAGAAAGATTAAAAAAATCCAACTGGATAGCGAAGGGGGAACGTTCCTTAGGACCCGTGTCCACGTTGACTTTCTAATCGAAAATGATTTGGGTTTAATGTAGAAATGATGTCGATCTTAATGATCCAATTAGATGGTTTCAGCAACATGCGCTGGGGGGCAACGTGCTAGCTGCCCGGCCCATGGGGTTCACTCACACTATTCGCTTTATCGAGTTATAATGAGTATTAGCGCAAAATTTAATAAACTTTAGGGTGTAGCTTTTTTCCGAGAGCTGCATGAAGCTCCCTTATGGAAGGGAATGGTCTCATAGGGCCAGCGTAGAAAAGCGTGCTTTCGCTCCCTGGTGGGTAATTGTACTGTCAGTGCCCGTGCTTTGGCGCACAGCAGTGAGGGAAGCCGGGCGGTACCAAACTTTGTTTTGATTTCATTAGCTCGCTCGAAAGGATGCTGTCAGGAGTGAATGAGGGTGTAGTGATTGTTTAAAAATTAAACGAACAACTTTTTGTAATCCATTATGAAAATCTCAAAATGATACGGGCCACGCTCCCCGCTAATGCGCTGAACGCGGTGGGAGCACATCATTGGCAAAAGGTCGGTAAGTTGGTTTGAAAATCGACGAAGGTAATGATTTTTGAAATAGGTACGAATTATAAATGAATGCCGTGGTTTGTAACTTTGTGCACGGTTTAATGAAATCGAAATGATTTGATTAAAGGTTAGGCAACAAAAAAAAAGTTTGACAGTTTCAGGAAGCTTTCTGGAAAGAGATTGAGCCATTTTAAATTGATATTGGGCATGACATGGCTCGATACGAAATAGATAGAAAAGAATGGTTACAGAAAACTTTTCGATAAATGTTACTCATAAAAAATACTACCATCATCATATATATCATCTGAGACACATCAAAAGTAGAGCGTTCAAGACGTCAACCATTAAAGAGCCTTCATTAGGGCTTAATTGTTGAAGAAAGCTTTTTTGTGGGAATGTGTAACATTGCGAAATTTGTAAAAAAAAACAACATAAAAGTCTAAATCAGATAGTTTAAATGATGGTTTTAACCTGAGCATGATTTCTTAGAAAATATGATTTTATAACTTCTGTAACGTAAATATTTCCATATCCATGTGATGTTCCGTTGTGAAAGGAAGTTCCAAAAATAGCCCAAGGCTGTAAATATCTTTAAATGTAATCTGACACAAACGTCTCTCCCTCTTATTACTCTTTCCCTTGAAGCAGTTGCAGTGTCAGTGACCGTTTCTCTATATTAAGAGAGAAGCTGCATGGAAAACACTTATCCACACCGTTGGCCACCCAATCGTCCCCTTCGCTCGATATGGAATCAGCACCCCCTCTAGCTGATGGTGTCATTTGTGTGAAGAGATGTGGGAAGCAGTTTGTAATAGTAGTAGAAATCCAATCCATATCGGTTAGCGTAATGTAGCGAAGGGAGATGATTTCTTTTGTTTTGCTTGCCTTCCAACTCGCGCCAGAGGGAGGAAGAGAACATCACCCAAACAGCACGCAAGCCAAGTGTGTTTGGTGCTAAATTCCCTTTCATTCACACTCTCGCCCTTTACGTGGGTGCCGTGTTAATTCAATCAACTTCCGGAAGCTAGAATCCTATGGTAGCCCAGTTTGTGTGCACGCTTAAGGCAGTGGGGTTGCTTGCAAAAGGGGTCCCCATCACTGCACACCGACAACGCACACACACTCGGTACGTTGAAACGGATACGGGGTGAAAGAATGGTACGCCTGATGAGGATACCGTTGGCACGGGAGTGCCACCCCTGATGGGATGCTTCGCAGAGGATATTGCGCTGACTTCCGGCTCTGGTGCTCTGGTGCTTCCTTACCATCTTCACTCCACACCGGAACAAATAGAATCAGCTCCGAAATCGATCCATTGTCACTGTGGCATTACTGTGCAGGCGGTGGCGGCTGCTGCTGCTGCTGCTGCTGTCGTTGGGCGATAAAATTGATTGTTTTCCTTCGCATCCCCAGTAATCATTATTTTCATCCCGTGCCGTGCTGTGTCTGTTGCGCCACTCTTTGTTGCGCACTGGCTGTGCGACACGAGCGCGTCGTCACGTTGCACAGTTCGTCAAGCAGAAGATAGGGCTAAAGGGGAAAAAGGAGCAAACGTGTGCTAAATTTTTCACACCCACCAAACGACCAACGGGGGTGTCATGCGTGTTCCCTTAGGGTAGGGAAGAAAGCCACATGACAGCGCTTGATAAGCGCGTAGCAGCGTCCTTTTCTTCGGGCGTGCCCGTTACTGGGTGGGTTAGTGTTTGAACAATACTGGAGGTTGACTATCAAAAGTAACAGTAAGCCTCGGCCGTCCTTGTGTCGATGGTGGTGTGATAGATTGACCATCTGGACCATATGGTGTTACGTTTCCTTTCTTGCTTTCCTTTCATGGCGAGACGGCACACGGTACGGTACTATTGCACTCACACTATATTGGGTTCGGTTAACAAGCATATCGAGAGGGGAGTTAATTTTTCATACCGCAAGCAAAATATTTCCACGTGAAAAGTTATGAAAAACCATAAAATGCCAACAATACCATCGTTTGGCCACTTTGCGCCGCTGCCATCGCCACTTGAAGCGTGATGTGAAAATTCCGCCCACTTGGGCATTAGTTTGTGATTTTTATTTTCCACTCAATGAGCAAAGTCAACGCAAGGAAGAAGGGGAAACAATTTCAAGATGAAGCGAAGAGCTGCAGCGATGTTATGCGGCGGTTTGCGATAAACTTACAAACGTTACGGCTAACCGTTGCGAAGCCAAAGTATGACGGAATTGAGTGGCAAAAAAAGGGAAAAGATAAAACGATGGGATTGCTTTGGAGCTGGTTTGTCTGAGAAAGGTAACAAGCGGCTATACAATCCTTTAGAATACATTTAAGATTTATACGGATTTTTTCAATCCTTTCCATTTGAGATGAAAATCAATGGACTGAAAAGTGCTGCGACAAGCGCAATGTCAAGTACGTATACAGTGAGGAATGTTTTCAGCGGAACAGTAGCTCGACAAAGTATCGCTTTTTGCCATTTTAACATGAAACTATGCTGAGTTTTTCAATATCAAAAATAAAAAAAAAACTTTTTTCTTGCGCTACTTGTTTTGTGGCATCTGTAACCAACAGAACCCCTAAGACGCTCATCCTTAAACAAGTACCAAAAAAGAGGAACTACAAAAGAAAGTTCACCATTGCAAAAAGGGACAGATGAATTGTTAATTCACCTCCAGATGTCTTAATTTCTGCGTGACATCGGTTGGTGTCTTCTTTTTTTCTGGCAATGCTTTTTATCGCGCGACACCTTCCACAACTTAACGGGGAGACATTGTCACACCGTCGCTCGACGAGAAGAATGGAAGAATAATTTCATTTCGGTACCACGCACGCACTGCCAAACGGCACACGGGCACAAATGATGCGGGCAGCGCCCGGATGCTAGGCACACATTTCCACACCACTGTCGCAGGCTGCAAGAAAAAGGTCCCATTCTCAGCGCTGGATGGATGGATTGCTGCCATCACCCGGCGCAAAAACAGCAACGGAAGCCAGCACCGAAACGAAATGCTGCCGGTTTTTGTGGCTTCGCCTTCACAGGAAATGGGTTCCGTTTTTTCCTCCTTCCTTACACACCGGGATCACGACAAAACCCGTCTCCGAGGCTTCTTTTCGCAAACATAAATCCATCTCAAGAGTCGCACCGTCGGTGTCGACCGGTAGACATCGCCTCCTGCCTCTGCCTGCCGGAACGCCAAATGGTGAACGGAAGCTGATGCTATCAAAATTAAAATTCCACGTTAAACTCACACCAGCCACACCGCTACTGGGGCCCGGGCCGGAAGAACCGTCTCGCATCTCAGGACTTTTTTTTCGCTCGCTCTTTCGCTTTCTACCCGTGCCACTCCCACTCTCGATTGCGAGGGGCGCTAAAGGCTACGCGGGGCGATGGGCGTGTGGTCGACCGTAAGTCGATGGTCGTTTTGATGTGAAATCGTCGTCGTTGTCGTCGTCGTCATTGGAACGCACCAAAGTCTTGCCAGACCCACCCGAAAGCCGGGTACCATCGCCAGGACAGGACAGGTGGTTGTGTCGGTGCGGTCAGCCAAAGCCCGACTCCCTTACCCTTATCCAAGCGCCGCGGGAGAGATAGATTGTAGCTCCAGCGAAAGGGCCCGTAAGCATCAAATAGAGACGATCCTTTTTAACACCACAAATCTAATTAAGAAACTCACTGAAGCTTTCAACGCGCTTTTCTTTTTGGTTTGCTACATCGGTCTGCCCGGGTTTGGTGGAAAATGGGCGAATGAAATGGTACATGCTAGAGCACGCCAAGCACGGTCATCGTTGATGGCGGAGGAGGGTGGTGGCTGTGTGCCGCAGCAAAATGGACGAAAATTGTGTCTTCAGAAAAAGTGTACCATCAAGCGAAGAGCGGCAACACTCTCGTACTTTGAAGTGGCACGATAGAAAGGACAGTTGCGCAGGGACAGAAACCCCCGTGCGTAACGAACGGTTCTGGTGGATCCTAGTTCGTAGTGCGATGAAAAATCAAGAAATGTAATAAACAAAGAAACCCTTCACCTCTGAGTGCGGGATGATCAGCCTCCGGGAGGCGCGGCGGGCAGCGTTGAAGTAATCCACTCTGACAATGCGAGCGAAAGCTTTGCCAGTGTGCTGGATGCTTTAGTAAATTTACTGAAAGAATGATGGTTGGTTTTTTTGTGTTTCGTTTGTGGCTATTTTATTCGCACGAAATGTGTTTGGGACAATCGTTTTTGAAAGTAAGTTTAAACGCTTGAAAAGTTACCAAATTAGCAATAGTCAATAATGAAGATAGGTCCGTACGAAAAAAAGTAAGAAAAATAAATAAACTAGTGTAAATAATAAAATTGAAATAATAACCACAGTTGATCATGTAAATGTTTTAAATTAGGCATTGAGATTGATCATAAATTTCAGCCCAAAACAACTAGAATGATTTGGAATGGTTGAGAAATGTAAAAGAAGGATTTCCTTGCACTGTTAAAGCTAAGGATAAATCGTAACATTTGTTTTTACTTTACCAGTAGGGTAAACGTACCTATAGTGGTGCTAGTACCAATAGTGGTGGTATTGCACTAAAATGCGTCTCATACGATAAA